>JAFEMH010003691.1:0-251385 GCA_022495995.1 Adenophora triphylla var. japonica
ATCCTCAAAAGGCTCTTCTAGCCAACTGTATCACATTTGGTAGCCAGGAAGGAGGAAGGAATTCGTTTGATGGGCTTGGGCATCAGAACCTTCCTCAATTCCCCTTACCTCGGCCTCTAGGTCCTCAGGCTCATCGGCGTCTTGGATCGCCTCCACTAGGTCTTTAATATTGCCGGGGACAACAGAAGCCGGCTTCCACACCTCCCTGCAAGCATGGGCATCCTTGGCAGCTATCAGCTCCATGTTGCTCTCAGAATAAGGGACTAAGTGATGGAGTGCCCTGACCTCCTCGGCATATTGATCCCGGCAGATTAGCTGGGCAATCTTGTTGATGTCCAGACCAGTGGAGGGATCAGCTAAAATGCTCCTGGCCAAGTGGAGGTAGCCATCCTCGAACATGGTGGCTGTTTGCTCGTCAACAGCCTCCCTGAAGGCCGAGCTGGCCATCATCAGTTCTTTGAAAGCCGAGCTCTCCTTGAACCGAGCTACGGCCTCTTCCTCCCTAGCTGGAAGGGTAGCTTCCAGTCCTCGGCACTTGGCCTCAGCTTCCTCAGCCTTGGTCTGAAGCTCGGCCTTATCTGCCTTGGCCTGGGCAAGCTCTTCATTTTTGAGCCGGAGATGTTCCTCGGCTTTTGACCTTTCTTCCTCGGCCCTTTTTACCTCGGCCTCAACCTTGGCCTTGGCCGCTACAAGCTCAGCATCCTTGGCTTCTAAAAGTTTAGCCAAGGAAGACTTTTCTTTTTCGCTCTTTGCTTGAGCTGCCTTGGCCTCATTCAGGCGCCTTGTCTTCTTCTTGGCCAGCACGTTCTCGTACGCCGTGGACCAAGCTGAAAGATAAATCATCGTTAGGAAGACAAATCCAATATCAAAGATAATAACCCAGAAAGGGATCAACATTTACCTCAGCAATCAGGAGTCCCTTGTGGCAAAGCACAGTATCCTCGTTGGGACCTTCTTTGCAAAGGGTTTCATAAGCATCCTCGTCCATGGCCCTTTGGATGGGAGCTCGACCCAATCTCACCAAGGGTCCCTCCCTTGCCAACAGGGGGAGTCCCCTAAGACGAGGAACACCAAGGGACATACTTTTGGCCAGCTCGTCGGCCTCTTCAACAGTCTTGACTGACTGCACGGTCAAGGAGGGGAGCATCAACCTTGGGGCCGCGGCCTGACGCTTGCCCGTTTGGCCGCCGGCTCCTCGGCGCTGGCACTTGGAGTTCTTTTGGAGCCTGACCTCCTTTGGACGAGGTTAGCTTCCTCGGTTGCTTCTTCCTCGGCATCAACATGGAGGCTATGCCCCTCTACAGTTGATGGGTTGGTTTGATTATCAGCAGCCGGTTCCTCGGCATCCACTTCCCCGTGCAATTTAAGGGGAAGGGGTTGGTCAGTCTGAACATTAAGGATGAGGTTACGTGCATTAGCATCCTCCCTCCTTTCTGTCGTAGAGCAGCAGCTATTTTCTTGCTCAACCTCCTCTTCCTCTTCACGAGCTCCCGAGGGCTTAGTCTCTCCATTGCGAGGGTAGCTTCTTCCTCGTGGTCAAATCTGTAAAAGGCTAGGAAGAAATGGTCAAGTACGAGCAAGAAAACCCAAGGTCAAGTACGAGCGAAAATAATATGACAAAAATTACAAGTGTAAGATAAAAGTTTACGTCCAACAATGTTAGGTGCTCCAATACATTGGTCACGGGACGCTCATCATGGCACCTAATACAATCCTCGTGAAATACGAAGCCGGATGCACCGTCCAATCGTTGAAGCGACGCCCTCTTTTGGCATTGACGAGGGGAGCCACCCCGTCCTCGTTCCCCGCATCAATCCCGCTCTTGTATATAGAAATGATCCGAGGACTCAACTTGCTTCCAATCCAGGACCCCTACCCTGGCAAACTCTTCCAGACGCTTGATCAAATCTTTGGTCCATCCGTATTGTTGGACGGCAAAGGAGGAGGTTGGATCATCACAAGGAGATTGGAACTCCCAGCCTTGGCGGCTCTCAACGCGGATAACGTGGTTATCCCAGCCTGGAACTTTACTGGACATGGGAAGAAGCAACTTGGGTTTCCTATTGGCACTCCTAATAACTACAAGCCATTGTTCCTTGATGACTTGGACAATGTAGAAGTGACGGAAGGCTCCCATGGTCGGTTCATAACCTAAACTACGGCAAGGATGATGAAGCTAACCGCAACTCCTAGTACCATTGGCTCCTAACATGGCAGGCACTGCCTTTGTATCATCCAAAAACTCACAAATGAAGGGGTCTAGGGGAAGACGGAGTCCTTGTTGAAATTGTTTGAAATAAAAATGGACGTAATCTTGGCTATAATAGAAGGCCGTCTCTTCTTTCTCCGTCTTCGGCTCTATCTTGCCCATATAAGTTAATTTATATTCAGCACGATCCACTTTGTACTTGGTGTGCAGGCCTCTCAACCATGGGATCCCCGTGTTTTGGTGCCCTCTCGATTTGCTTTCCTCGGCTACCGCTCGGCTTCTTCTTCGGATAAGGCGGGCATCAGGCCTGCGCACCTTCAACGAAGGCATTAACTATTTGAGTAGACGAGGAGGGCTCTCCTTCTCTTCCCGGCATATTCCGCATAAGGACGAGGAGACAAAATTATTTACCTCGTCAATGGCCGATTAAATGACGGGGAAGGAAGCATTCCCTCCTCGTCATCTCCATAAGGCCGAGGAAGGAAGATTTCCTTCCTCGTCATTTCATAAGGCCGAGGAGGGGGCCGTACCGCAGACGCTCACGCATTTCGCGATTGGAGGCCGGGTAGAACAGCTCGATGTGCTCCACCATCTCAGCCTCTATCCCCAAACACTATAATATTTGGTGAACCGGAATCAATCCTATCTATTCTTGTGGAATCCGGGTATTGGATGAATAAACGAGAGCGACCATAACCCCTCAACCTTGCTTATATCATCCAAGTTCGAAGATCAACCATGGACCCCTCTCTCTACGATAGACCCTCAAATTTCCAAGCATGATATCCATAACGGAATCGGGAGAATGGTCCCAAGATCGAGCCATTTCTAAGGGAATCAAAAACGAAGGGGAATTCATTCAATATTCCGTAAATTTCATATAAAACGCAAAGAGAATTAAAGAGCTGAAGTTTTTAAAGTTTTTTTATCAAGAAAAGCTTCAACCTTCAACAATGGCGGTTCTTGGCATGGACAAAATCATTCCTAAACCCTAGAAAACGCTGGAACATGAAAGGAAGTTGTAAGAAAAGGAGAGATTTCATACCTGAGTTTGCAAGAATGAATGGAATCAATGCAGAAAGCAACTTCGCCGGAAAAATCAAGCTCGTAGGAGACCCAGGGTTTGAAGATTGCTTTGTGTTCGCTCGGTGAGTTCTTGCCAAATGCTCTCAATTGCTTGGGGTTGGTAAAGAGTAAAATGAAAGGGGTTTTAGCTTTTATACCTCCCCAAATCGGGTCGACCCATGGGTAAAGCGTAGATTCGGGTGAGGCGCCCCAAGAATTAAAGGCTAAACACAGTTATCAAGGCGTGACAAGACTGGGGGGGCCCCATGTCATCATCAGAATAGTAACCGTCAGATACCCACCAATGACGCGTGTAAAACCTGTTCGTATCCCATATGCCGAGGACGAGCTAACTTTCTATTCGTCTAAGCCGAGCTAGAAAGTTGGGGGCCACTGAACGGTATAAACCGAGCTACGAACATGGGCTTGCCCGAACTTGGGCCCAACTATATTGGGCCATGGATATTATATATTCATCAAGTATTAGGGCCGAGCATTCTCTTCCTCGTATGCCGAGGAACATTTACCTTGGCCTTATGTCGCCATTCTTGGGCCGGCCTGTCTCAATTACCGAGGAGAGAAAAGTCCTTTGCTCGGCATGTCACCAATTACCGAGGAAACAAAAGTATTCTCCCCGGCATATTTTCATGTCGGCCATTCATCAAGTGACGAGGAAGCAGGATCGTTCTCCTCGGCTAATTTGCCAAAGGCCGAGGAAAATCATTTGCCTTCCTCGGCGTTCCGGCTAGCAGTTACAATCCTTATTCAACAAGGATTATACAGTTGTAACCCAATCAGGATTACAGTTACCAATAGCAATTCAAGTCAAACAATGACTCCTTAACAGATATAATTCTCTTAAGATTATATCTTATCTATTTACAAGTTCATTCCAACATGGATTCTACCTATCCATTCCTATAAATACAAGCCTCATGGCTCATTATTCGGTACGTTATTTTTTACATTGGAGAAACTCTGTCAATTTGATTTCTCTAAGATCAACCGTGAACTTACTCTCACGCCGGAGGGCCTTTAGCCGGATTCGCCCCGGCTTAGTTTACGTGTTTTCTCTTATTTTCAGGCCTTGCAATCGCCGGAGCATTCGACGCTTGGATTTGGGCTGATTTGACGATTTTGGCATCATCATGTATGATTAATTTTTATTCAATTTTAGATGTTGAATCGTGAATATGAACATTGAAGTTAACCCTAACCTTTTGAGGCATTCTTTGTGTATCACAAGGAACTCTATTTTGGTTTAAAAGTAGATTTTACACTTGAGTTGGATCACTGATTTTCTGTGTGCAACTTCCTTGTATATTTTTAGAGCAGGTCCATTTTACCCTAATAATGGTTCAAACAGTGGTCTTTTTATTAAGAAATTCCACATTTGTTTTATTATATGTGGAGTAATTCCATTTATATAGAAAAGAAAAAAAAGAAGAAAGAAAGACATAAGGAACCATAATATAATACGTGTCATATTTTTCTCCCATAATATGTAATAGGTGTCGTATTTTCTTTTTTGTTACGTCCCAAATAAAGTTTTTAAAAGTACAAATAAATAAAATTCAAGCATAACCTATGACATGTAAAAGGAAACTACCAAAGCTGAAGTTGAAAAGAGGTAGAAGCCGCATGCATAAGAGCGGAAATAGGAGGTGGCCCTTCCATGGCATCCGGTATACATGAGGGGAAATTGTGCGGATTTAGCAACTGCACCTGCACCAGAAAATAATAAAACAGCGCACAAAGTAACAAAACTAATTAAAGAAAAAAAATGGGTGTTCATTAAAGGCAACTCAGCGGGTAATATGGGCCAAGACCACACCGGCTCGTTGTGCTTCCACTGTCAAGAGTGGGAGGTATTCGCTGGCTGGCTCTGTAAAGACAGCCAGACGCAGTACCCCCAGTCTAAGAGCCACAGGGCCCAAGCCTTCACCCAAGCCACATGACCCAACTCTCAACTTGGAGTGGGCAAGCCAGAAATTGCTAATCAGTGGCCCAACCTGTCGAGCAGCCTCACTGTCCAACCCACTTTGGGGATCCCACCTGATATATGTACTCGCTGAACCACGCTTACTAACTGAGATTAAGATTAATAACTAAACGATGTGGGATTAAGTCAAGGAAAACCTTTATCTTTGATGAGAAAATGTTCTGAACTCTCCATTAAATTCAGCTCTTATTTTACTCTACCAATACATCTTCATTCAGATTCTTTCTCAGTTGATATGCAATGAAATGGCGTAGGGTTTTCGGGAGTTAAAAGTTGTTGATGATTCCTAGGTTTTTATGGCTGCAGATCAACTAATATTGCAGGTTGTGATTATACTTCGATATACTCTGTACTACAGTGTATATAGATGCTAATCCAAACTGGGGCATCATGTCAGAGACCATCCCCACTAAAGCGTCCATTTCTATTGTTCATCCACGTTTTCTCTTGCTCTTGTTCTTCTTCGTTAGGTTTTGGCGCTTCTTGATCTACATTTTCTGTCATTGCTCTTCAAGTTTTGTACTCCGTACTTTTGATCAGACTGCATATTTTCAGTTTTTGCCATTTCCTCGCCTACCTTGGAGAATCTTGGCAGACAAGGTTTGGAACTTGTAAATGCTCTGCAAATTTGATGAATCTATACACCTTGACTGTGAAGGCGACAGGATGAACTGGTCTGGTCCAGATTATTTCACGATTCAATGAGCTTCTTGAAAATCTTATGAGTGTTAGCCGTGCTTTACGATAGTTTTGTATGATTATTTTTTATTAAATTTTGCATGTTCAATCGCGAATTAAGATAATATGGAACTCTATTTCGGCTTAAAAGTAGAATTTACACCCGAGTTGGATCATACTTTTTGTTTTGGTCCATTTCAAACAAAAATTATGAAGTACAAATATATAAATCATAATTTTTATAGGGTGACAAATAAGAGTTAATACATGCCCCGTAATAAATGTTGCATTCACTTTTTTGATTAACTTAATTTAATTTTGATCACAAAATAACTTTAAATCAATCATTCTTATGCAATTGTTAATGGTAATAATTTCAACAGAGAATCAAATACAATTTTTAAAATTTTCAAGTAGATGATTAAATTTAATTGTTCTTATGCATTGTTTTTTTTTGACGATGACATTTGGGGATTCATTTAAATTATTTTAATACTAAGGATTTGTTGCACGTAGATGATTAAATTGTCAAAAAATCAAATATACAAGCATGACTTGGGAAATGGAAATTAACCAAAGCAAAAAAAATGGGTGTTCATTAGAGGCAACTCACCAGGTAATATGGGCCAAGACAGCACCGGCCTGTTATCCTTCCACTGTCGAGAGGGGGAAGTATTCGCTGCTCTGTGAAGCCAGCCTGACGCAGTGCCCTCCACTCTATGAGCCATACAATCCAAGCTTTCGCCAGAACCACATGGCCCAACTCTCAACTTGGAGGGGGCAAGCCAGAAATTGCTAATCACTAGCCCTACCTGACAAGCAGCCTCACTGTCCAACCCACTTTGCTGCTCTCACTTGAGTTACAGGCCCGCGCTACCAGGCCCAGCGACTACATCTTCACTAAACCACGTTTATTAACATAGATTAAGATTGATAACTAAATGATGTGGGATTAAGTCATTCGTTTATCACCTAGGGTAAACCTTTGTCTTAGATGAGAAAATGTTCTGAATTTTTAATTAAATTCAGCTCTAATTTTATTTTAATAGTTCATCTTCATTCAGATTCCTTTCCCTGTTGATATGAAATAGTCATGAGATGTCTTGCGAGATTGCTTTTTCAGCTTTCTTTAAGGATCGGTGAAGGATGATCTCATATTCGTGATTGTAGATCAACTAATATTGCAGGCTGTTTAAACAGTTGCTAATTAATCCAAATCGAGACATCGTTGAAACCGAAAATTATGTCCTGGCCTTTCTGGTGCTGGCTACTGATATATGCAATCGCTATTCGTCTCTCTGGGGAAGGGCATGGATTAATCAGAGTCGTTTCTTGAAATCCTACCAAGCTTTACAACCGTGGCTAGCTTTTCTAACAAAAACTTTGCACACGGTTGTTGTTCCAAGCTGTGATGCTCGGACTTTTTTGTTATACCCCACCGTAGGTTCCAAGTCGCATCTTATGTGGTGCCAACGATATTGATGTTCAGGCAGCCTTACCAAAGCTTTCTGTTTTCACAATTTAGACTGTATTCAGCTAAATAGATATAGTCTATCTGTCAGAAGATAAATAATTTCATTTTTTTTTTCTCTTTATTTTTTGTTTGTCCAGAAACAAAAAATATGAATAATTTTACAGAGATTTAGCGGATGACTAATTTCATGACTCTATTTGAGTTACTCTTCGTGTCGCAGTTGACCTGTCAATTTCTTCGTTCCCCTATTAAAATTGAAATCTTGAAATAGTTATTTGCACTTCCCTCTCTGCTTCGAGAGATTGTTTCATGACTCTAACTTGAACCACACCAAAATGAGAAGGCACTCTATCATGACATCCCAAAAGTAGTGACTGCAATACAAAATACCCTAGTCCCAAAATGATTTGAGGTACCAAAACTAAGTAGTGGCTACAATAACCAGGAAAATGCCCACCGAAGCTACTCTCTCCATCCCGGAATAAATATCGCACTTTTCATTTTGGGTTGTCCCTGAAGTAAATGTCGCATATCTAAGTATGTGCTTCAGTGGGAATTTTCTACTCCATGTCAAATATATGGCTTCTTTATGCGGAGGCGAGTGGTCTCAAGAATTTCTTTCGAATAAGACCCTTGATTGTTGCCAAATGATTGACTTGTGGAGCCTCATTTTGGTTATACTTGTAATGCATTACTAATAACTGCGATTGCGCGTCAGAAATTGACTTGTCTGACGATCCAGGAATACACACACGGGAGGGCAACAACCACCTTTCTTGTCAGGTCCCTGTTAATTAGCTATGCAAGCTCAAGTTAGTCTGTGGAATCAATTGATAATGCCAGATTACTAACTACTTATCCTCTATCAGAGAACTTCGTACTATGCACTCACGAGGGCCGTATAATTTTATTCAAACTCATACATTTTCATGTTAGATCTGCAAGAGTAACGCTGAACTATTACAACGGATTCACAAAACATTAATCTAAAGACAACGACTTTAAATAAAACAAATGGTAATCAAAAATGCACATCGTTATCGTTAGCAACAAACGACTTGAATTCAAACAAATAGATCAAGTACACAAGCGTAGCAAATTAGAAGCATCTTATACAACTTTCGGTAACCTTGAACAATACAATAATAAGTTATTTGTCCGCACTTGCTATACGGTACATGTACCTGTGTGTTTTCAATCAGATTGCAAATGGACCGTTCCAACTATATCATAAAAGGGTGTTAGGGTAGACGAAAAAAATATAATCCTGCCTGCCTGTGGTCTATATTAAGCTATCTAAAACTTCCTAGTCAAAAAGATTGTGGGGAATTATAGGTCTACTTTTTGGGGGCGTGTATCCACGTTTCTTTGATAGAGCCAGCGAACAAGCTGAATAAATTTACTGGTTAGAGATATCGGTTCTGGCTTTTCCAACTTCACATTGCAGACTGTATCATAGTTGTGCTTCAAGTGAGGTGCAGCTATTTTTTCCTGCAAGACAGTTCCAAATTTAGAAAAACCTATTGTTCAGAAATAGATTCTAAAGTCAGGTATATAAGTGTACCTTGAAAACTTCAAACGGGCAGAAATCAGAATTACCACATCCCTGTTTACAAAGGCACAAAACATAGAAGCTTGTGAAATTGTGAATAAAATCTAGAATGGTCTTGGTGAACAAAACAATATATCAAGACGAGCTATAAAGAAGATGTATGTGTGAAATAGAAGTATTAAGATTCCAAATATATTTGGAGAAATGATGCTAGATTCTAGTTTATCGATTAAAGCCGTTGATTCTTGGAGGAGTGAGTTAGAAAAATGTCTAGAAAATAGTTGAAGCTGATAACAAGAGTCATCAGACTACTTTAGAAGTCCAAAGAATAATAGCTACGGAGTACAATAGAAGAAGGGTCAAGAGAAAACTCACAGGCATGGGGACGGGATGCTCATTATGTAGTACTTGCACAAAGTATTTGCTTGAGTTGTTTGAGACACCACAACTGTGCAAAACCAAAATGTTGTTCCCAGCAAAAGGAGCCACTATGTTTCCCTTCCACTTTCTTCCCTGGGGAGGTTTTGGAGGATGTGGCAAGGGCTGTTCTTGTTGTATTAATTCAAACTCTGAGATGATTACCAAATGAGACAAACTCAGAAGACAGATAAAGAATCTCAGTTAAAGTAGTGGGAAAATGACAAGGAATGAAATTAAAATAAACACCTAAATAATTGTATTAAATTTCCCAAGTCCTTCAAGTTGTAGCCAAAGCATACAAGGCACAAGCACTCACCAGATCCTTCAAGTTGTAGCCCAAGCAAACATGAGAATGGAACAAGAGTCTCTGCATGAGCGAACCTCAACCTCGCCTTCTCATAATTTCCAGGTGCCTGTTTTTCTACTAGACAAGAAAGAAGCCAGTGTTGTGAAGTTTTGCTAGTCATAATGATAACATATTTAAGAATATCTTGAAATTTTTTTCACTTTGCTTCATTACATTTTCCTTTTCCTTCACGTTGATCCTTATTAATTATTCTTAATTGATTCATTTGCACATCTGTGGGAAATTGAACTCTCAACAATGAAAGGATGAAGAGCTTTATATCACACAAGTTAAACGGATGCAGACAAAGCATAGTATTAGGCTTCGCAAGTTGTCCAAATGAGACGATGTTTGTAGCAGGAAACAGATGCAACCAAAGCAAACACGGGCTCACCAGAAAATTGCTGCAGTTCTGGGAAAGCTCAAGGAAGAACTTTTTTCTTTAGAAGAGAGATTTGCAAGTGTATTTATTTCAGAAAACCCATATAGATATGAATGCAATACACAACCTTTTCCAGATTTTCGTAAATTGTCATAATTTTTAAAGTGTAGAACTCCAATCATCTTTGACAGTATTTATCTGCAACTATTACACATTTAAGGCACAATGCATTATTGAAACTCCTGATGCAAAATTGTTATGTCCAATGTTACCTTCTTTGGCAGTAATGGCTTCCTCCATGGACTGAACCACGTCTTCAAGCAATGGTACCCCCATTCGGTAGTTTAACGAATTACCATAACCCTTCAATATGAACGATTCCAGGTCATCTGTCCACTCCAATAGAGCAACCTATATAGGCAAACACCATCAGCCAAAAAACTTTACTGAGAATTTGAAATAATCAGCTCGATTTTATCAATAACCACAGGACACCACGTTAATAGCGGATATTCTTTAAACGCAATAATCATGTAGCGGTGATCTAAACAGTCAGGTGATACATCATAAGCATGAGCACCCATATTCTCATTACAAGCCAGAAAGCACAGACATACCTCACTAGGGATAAAGAGGGCACACGCTTGATCTGTTATGTTCAACAAGGATGCCTCCTAAAATTAAGAAAACATCTTTCGAATCATATTACTAGAGATGGCGATTTATATTCGCTGAAGGAGCAGTGATAGTTGTACCTGTTGGCATAAAAACCATAGAGAAGAAGTATCATGTCTTGTAAAATTGAGGCCGTAACGCCCCGCTAATGCATGGGTAATTTCATCTATGATAGGTTCTTTAAGCTTCTGGACTGCGGGTTCCTGACTTTTTCTAAAAGACTGCAGCCAAAGGGAAAACAAACTGAATGAACGCAAGAATCAAGAAAAAAAATTGAATCTGTAAAGCTTTTCGAGGCTAGTTATTACACATAAATTTACATATATCTATCTGCTAATGATGGGGAAGGCAAGGGAAGGGGTCTGCATTTATACCTTGTAATTTTGACAACAATCATGAAATCTTAACTTTGTGTCACTTGCACGGCTCTCACTGGTAACTGCAAACGCCCGATGTCCCCCTGGTCCCAGCTTTCCTCTTTCACTGAACAGTCCCATGCCAAATGCAACTGCACTAGCCGACGCCCGAGGAATCTATCCCCACCATTATAAGAAGAATTTTAAGTTTGATTACCAGCAGGCAAAAAAAAAATAATAAAAACAATGGCCAAAATCTCAACTTTAAGGTGTTTACTGAACTTAGGCCCTAATGTAATATTAACTTTTTAAACACAGCCAACCTGAGTTGTCTTTATTGGATATACGTCGGGATGGTAATCCTCATTAAAAATTTCGGGAAACCTTTCCCTGATTCTGATACCAAGATGATATAGTTCATCTTCACCTTCGCTTACTAATTCTCCGCCCTTGATCTTCCCCTTCCAAGGAGAACTCCACCCCCATAACCAAGATGGAATATTATCCAAAGACGACTTTCCTTTTGCATCTTGTAGAAGGATCTTCAAATGACTCGACAAAGCTTCTAAGTCTTTCATCCTTTTCTTTGTTGGTGCACGAGTTCCATGCCGTGCCTGTTACATAAAAGTTGCAGTAATAAAAATAAAACACATTAAATTATCAAGCTTAATGTGAAAATCCAGCTAAAATTAGAATCTATTACAAACTGGAACACAAACAGAAGAAAGCAGAAGAAGTGCGAGTTAACTGTTGGGATTGGATCCTAAACTACAAGGAAGAGGAGGAGCCTAAGTCGGAGGAGGTGGTGAGATCGAAGGAGGAAAAACTCGTCGGGATCTTCT
This sequence comes from Adenophora triphylla var. japonica, assembly GCA_022495995.1. Classification (NCBI taxonomy): domain Eukaryota; kingdom Viridiplantae; phylum Streptophyta; class Magnoliopsida; order Asterales; family Campanulaceae; genus Adenophora; species Adenophora triphylla. Next base: position 12,002 of record JAFEMH010003691.1, read on the forward strand.
GTCGTTGAGAGCGGCCGCGCTCGTGGTGGAGGGCGACCGCGGCGGGAGGTTCAACGAGGGTGTATAAGCTTCGGGCGTTGAGGGCGGCGCGCTGGCCTTGAGGCGGCCGCGCCGCCCGGGATCTTCAGGCGAGTTTTTATTCAGTTTCCTATTTTGATTAGAACTCGTCTTAAATTAGATTTAGGGTTCCTTGTATAACTATATAAGCATAATTTCGGCCTAGAACACATTGTAGCAACATATTAGAGAGACTAATAACATATTGGCTTGGCAATTGCCCCCGGACGTAGTTCACGAGTTGGTGAATGAACCGGGTAAACAACTCTTGTGTTCTTGTGTGTGATTGTTTCCTTCTTGTACGTGTGGGTGTGTTAATTTCTTTGTTTTGATTGCAACGGGGGAGCACCAAATTCACAACAACTGGTATCAGAGCTTTGGTTCGGAGGATTCAAAATCTTTTCATTAGTTGATTAATTTTGAATCGCGTTCTTGGGGATTTTGGTGAAGCAGTCAAGATGAAGAACCATATCGAGAAATTCAGCGGTGTGAATTTCACGTTTTGGAAGACAAGGATTGAAGACTACCTTTATTGTAAGGATCTTCATGGACCCTTGAAGGAGAAGCCCGAAGACATGTCACAAGGAGAATGGAAGGTGTTGGATCGGAAGGCGTTAGGAGCGGTAAGGAGTGCCCTAACTGACGACGTTGCACGGAACGCTATGGAGGCCAAGACAACGGTGGAGTTGCTACAAACGGCTTATTTGTCGGACATGTATGAGAAGCCGTCGAATATCAATAAGGTGCATTTGATAAAGAGGTTTGCGAATGCGAAGATGTCGAGAGGGCGACAGCGGCAAGTCATATCGGCAATTTCAAAGGTATGGTGGACCAATTGAAAAGTGTTGATATTACTGTCTCCGATGAAGTGCTAGCTTGTTTTCTTCTAAAATCATTGCCTGATAGTTGGGAGGTTACTATCACAACGATTAGTACGTCAGCCGCATTGGTGTATACGGAGGTTAGAGATCTCGTCTGCAAGAGGAGTTGCGAAGGAAGGAGAAAAGGGGAGAATCGTCAGTAGATGGGGCTGCACTTAGGGTGGAGAGAAATAGGGGAGACTGGGGAAAAAGGTCGAAGTGCTACAATTGTGGTGAATTGGGGCACATCGGTTATATTTGTCAGGGAAAAGGTGGTGGTGCGCGCGTGGTGGATGATGGTGGTGATGTATTAATCCTAGGGGAGGAGCGATCGGGTGAAGATTGGGTGTTGGATTACGGAGCTTCTTGTCATGCTAGTGGGGATGCGGAATCAATGAGGCGTTACAAAACCGGAGATTTTGGGGTTCTCTATCTTGGTGATGGTCGACCATTGAAGATCAAAGGTAAGGGGATGTGATGATGAAGGCACCTAATGGGGCTGTTTCTGACTACACAACGTGATGCATGTATTCGGATTTGAGGAGAAGGGTGATTTACGTGGGACAACTTGACAGTGAAGGATACGGTGTTTCTTTCATTGGTGGGTCTTGGGAAGTCACAAAAGGGGCTAAGGTGTTGGCTCATGGGGTTAAGGGGAAGACGTTGTACTCTACCTACAATGTCGCTTTTCGTTCCGGTGGGAGCAAGAGGCTTAAGAACCGGCCTGTTGGTGTAAAAAGGGGAGACATCAAGAAACGGTATGTTGGGGAGGACACAAAGTTGATCAACGCGGTGTGGATGTCCAAGGGCCCTAACAGAGAGCGGTTTCAGACCAAGAACAGTCGATGCAAGAAACAAGGTGTGTCCAAGTTTCAAGGGGAGGCATTGCGAGGAAGGTGGGTCTGGAGGGAGAAGGCGAAGTTAGACTTGCGGGGAGAAATCAAGGTAGAAGCTGATTTGGGGAGGCAAGAATCATCTAACACGGAGAGGTTGAAACGTCGCTTGGTTTCAACTCGCCTTAGTACTTGAGGAGAGGAGAGGTAGTGTCAAGCCAATATGGAGGGGGAATGTGTTCGAAAGTCTTTACTCTGTGGTGGGAGTTAATGGGTGATTTTATGTTTGTTGGTTTAGTCTCCGGTGGGAGATTGTTGGGATTGGATCCTAAACTACAAGGAAGAGGAGGAGCCTAAGTCGGAGGAGGTGGTGAGATCGAAGGAGGAAAAACTTCGTCGGGATCTTACGTCGTTGAGCGCGCGCTCGTGGTGGAGCGACCGCGCTGGAGGTTCAACGAGGGTGTATAAGCTTGCATTGAGGGCGGCCGCGGCCGGCCTGAGGGCGGCCGCGCCGCCCGGGATCTTCGGCGGCGGTTTTTATTCAGTTTCCTATTTTGATTAGAACTCGTCTTAAATTAGATTTAGGGTTCCTTGTATAACTATATAAGCATAATTTCGGCCTAGAACACATTGTAGCAACATATTAGAGAGACTAATAACATATTGGCTTGGCAATTGCCCCCGGACGTAGTTCACGAGTTGGTGAATGAACCGGGTAAACAACTCTTGTGTTCTTGTGTGTGATTGTTTCCTTCTTGTACGTGTGGGTGTGTTAATTTCTTTGTTTTGATTGCAACGGGGGAGCACCAAATTCACAACAGAGACCAGGCTGTTCAGCCCTCCCCAGGCTACAGGCTACAGAGACCAGGCTGTTCAGCCCTCCCCAGGAAGTTGTGCTAGATATATATGATACTCCCTCTGTCCCGGAATAAATGTCGCACTTTCCATTTTGGTTAGTCCCAAAATAAATGTCGCATTTCCAAATAAAGAAAGTAACTTAGTGCAATTTTAGCATTTTACAAGTTAGTAAAGCCCCTTCCTTAGAAACGTTGACAAGTCAACTGTGACATTTATTCTGGGACGGAGGGAGTATTTAAGAAATGAATATGAAGTGGCCGATCTTTGTCTTTCATTAAGTGAATATTAACTTGTCTGCTGAGGTTTCATAAATTCACATTGCCAACATTATGACAAAGTGCATTTCTAGATTATGCAAAAGCGGAGGTTTCATGTCGAAATGACAAGGATCACCAGAACCCACACTTTTATGTTATATATATAGAGATCCTCTTATAAGTAGGATTTCATGTTATGTATGCTACAAAGCGCCGTCTAAGTTGTAATAAGCAGCATGAAGTACGGTACGGATGCTACAGGCTAATAAAACATTTTGAGGTCCCAGCTGGGGCAAATATACAAGATTGCATACACATACTGTTTGAGGACAACAGCTGAAAGAAGTGCATGAAAAATATAAATGATATCAGTACCGCGTACTTCAGTTGATTTGACACTTTGGAACCTTCACAGTGTTGAATTGCATAGTAAGCACCGAGTCAAACTAAATGACGTAGTGGACAGATTTATATTAAAAATTTCAAATTAGAAATGAGGAAATACCACAAGATTCAAATGGATGGGAGAACAATGATCTGGAATGCTTGAAGGTACAAACGAATTGTCAGCAACGTCTTTTACAACACCATATCTGTAGACAAGCCATATAAAACATGATCATTTGCTCTTTTATTCAAATAAATAAGGAAAAACACGTGTTCTTTTCTTATAAGAGAAAGCACTCAAGTAAAGAAGAAACAAAAGGAGGAAGCAGTGAAGCCACATTGTATACAAGGGGGTGACCCCCTTGTCTCTTGAAAGTTGACATTTTACCACCCTTTAAATTAGAAAAATCATATTTTAGCACTAAATTAATAAGAAAAATTCAGTTTTGACCCCCTTTTTTGAAGATAAATAATACTTGAAAGTTGACATTTTACCACCCTTTAAATTAGAAAAATCATCTTTTAGCACTAAATTAATAAGAAAAATTCAGTTTTGACCCCCTTTTTTGAAGAAAAAATAATACTCCCTCCGTCTCAAAATAAGGTTCCTAGTTTGACTTTATATGAAGATTAAGAAAAAGTAAATGGTGCGAGTATGAAAAGTAAAGTAGGAAGGTAAAGTGGGTAGGGGGTATTTGTTGTAAGAATGACAAGAGAGCCCCATCGTCCATTTTAAGTAATAAAGCAACTAAGAACCTTACTAGACAGACAAAAAGGAAAGTAAGAACCTTATTTTGGGACGGAGGGAGTACTAAGTTATAATTTAGACCCCCTTTCTGGTTAATTTGTACTCCCTCTTTCTATAAATGAATGTCCAAATTCAACAAAAAAAAAAAAAAAATTGTACAAAATGAAAATCTTTTTTGTAAAAAAACTTTATCGCTTTTTAATTTTTAACCAATTTTTTTTTCGCTATTCCTTTTATTATCGTAAAAACTAAATGTTTTGAGTGGATAACAAGAATAATTATGCATCTTTGCCATTAAAGTGGATAAAAAGCATGCATTTTCAAAGTGTCCCTTAACATGGAATTTGGACATTCATTTAGGGACGGAGGGAGTATATTATTATGAAACATTTTTATTCTATAATATCCTGACCCCCTTAGAATATCTTTTTTTCCTTTGCCACCGGGAGGAAGTGCGTGTTTGTAACATGTGCCACATTAGGGGCCAATTTCCATGCATTGTTGAGTTTTTTCAAATCTACTTTCTTGTGCCTTTTAAAGTGGTTGTTCTACCTTAAAGCATTTCTTTTCCGGGGGCTGGGCCACCTTAGGGCGAGGGTGGGCCACCGCGCACACTCAATTTTTAAAAAAAAATAAAAATTTAAGGCTCTTGTTGAAAACAAAGGAAAACAAATTATTCCTCCGTCCCTAAATAAATATCTTAACTATTTTTAGTGTTCAAATTTCATTTAGAAAATATTTCGAAAATGTTTACTTTTTATGCATTTAAAAGGCAAAATTGCGTAAATATTCTTTTTATTCATTTTCTAAATATTAACTTTTTCAAGTAAAATAGACTAGTGTAAAAAGTTGATAAAGAAATATTTAGGATAAAGTTTTAAGAGCATAACGTTCGTTTTGAAGCAAAATTTCTTGAAAATAGACATTTATTTAGGGTAGGAGTTGGTCTTATAAAAAACGCGTTTTTTTCTAAGATTAATGAAAAATCATTTTTATACTGGCACTTAATAATACATGCACCGACACTTTTCACACTGGTACTTTTTCACCCTACACTGTCGCTCTTTTATACTGGCAATTAATAATACATGCACTGGCACTCTTCACATTGCATTTGTTTACACTAACACTTGCACTTTTTAACACTAACACTGACACTTTTTTACACTGACACTTAATAATACATGCACTGGCACTCTTTACACTGACACTTTGTTACACTAACACTAGAACTTTTTTACACTAACATTGGCACTTAATAATACATGCACTGCCACTCTTTACACTGGCACTTTGTTACACTAAAACTGACACTTTTTTATACTGGCACTAACAGGGGAATCAAAACACGTTTTTTTCTAATATTAAGGAAAAACGTGTTTTTGTAAGATTTTGGCTTAGGGCAGGGAGTAGTAATTTTCTCAGAAGTAAAAAACAAAAAAAAAAACGCATGCACTCACAAAATTCGCTCACTCACGCAATGCATACACAAACAGTTAGATTCACTCACGGTCTGTGAAGACAATAATGATGATCAAGTCTGAAAAAGTTATCTCTTCTCGACATCCTCGATCTCGCCCCCCCCCCTTCTCTCTCTCTCTCTCTCTTGCTTTGACCCTTTTTGTAAGTTCTTAAACGATACATCAAATATTCTTCTTGTTGATCGAGTCTTTACAAACATCAATGTAACACAAATTTTGAATTCCTCATTTTAATTGTGAATTACTTTGATTACAGCTATTTTAAAGTAATTTTGGGGTTGAAATTTTCATTTCATCTTCAAATTACTCCAATAAATTTTTATTTTTTTTATTAAGATTTTTTTATATACTTTCTTAATATTTTGATGTTTAAATTCATAATTTTGGGTCGAATATAGTTGATTATAATGTTATAATTTTTTGGCCTACACTAACGTAGAATTCTAAATCCGCCACTGATCATTATTAGTATGATGGTTTTGGTTTAATAAGGAAAATTGGGCAATTGAAAACTTTAAACATCCACCCATTCATGAGAAATTCATCACTCTCCCAGTGATTAATTCTATACAAAAAAGTGTCAAACTCAAACCTCATCTGGAGCCCTAGACGACTAGACCTAAATTTGACTAAACAAATCAGATGACAAAAAAACAAATACATCTTCCAAAACTGACTAAATGATGGCTTTTAAATTCAAATCCTAACGAAAAGCGATTCCTGGATAAAATATTAAGTGTTCCTCATCATCGCCAGAAATCCCTCACTCACAAACACATATTACAGACAAATTGGAACCAAAAGCAGAGACGGACATACTTAGGTGCAAGCAGGTGCAGTCGGCCCTCCTTGACTTTTTTTTTTCACTAAACGACGTCGTATCGTACATAGTATAAATAAAATCTTCGGCCAATAGAATTAGAATAGCAAAAAGAGAAAATTAAAGGATTGTATCTGCGACTCAAGACGGAACGACGAACGACGGACGGACGGAGAGGCTCTACACCAAAGCGATCGACCGAAGCGATTTACTGATTCGCACTCTTTGATTCTTCCCTATTCAAATATTTAGGTAATAACTTCATCTTTGTCGATTTTTTCATTCTGTTATGTTGATTTCTCAATTAGGGTTAGAATTTTATTTTGATTTTGATTTGAAATTTCGAATTTTCAACCCAATTGATTCTTTAATCAGAGTTAGATTGATGAAGTCAGTGTTATGTTTGTTTTGTTTGGTCTCAAAATTGAATTTTGAAATTTGGGATTCTTCCCTATTGATTTTTCATTTGTTACTGCTTCTAAACCTTTATTTTGAAGGAGGTAGTGCAACGAGTACCTAGTGGTGAGAAATTAGTGATTGGTGGTGATCTGAACGGGCATGTGGGGTCTAGTCGACATGGCTTTGAGAGCATACATGGAGATTTTGGTTTTGGAGAGAGGAATGAAGCAGGAAATAGTATCCTGGACTTTGCGTTGGCATATGACTTGAGTATAATGAACACTTGGTTCAAGAAGAGAGAATCTCACTTGGTGTCCTATAGGAGTGGGGGTAATGCGAGTCAGATTGACTTCTTCTTAGTAAGAAATACTTGTAGAAAGAGTTATACAGATTGCAAGGTTGTTCCGGGTGAGAGCACAGCAACTCAACATAGACTGGTGGTACTTGATTTTCGAAGTAAGAGAATTTCGAGGAAGAGAAAATCACAGGTAGACCCTAGAATCAAGTGGTGGAGACTTCAAGGGGAGAATCAACCGAAATTCGTAGCTAAGATGGTCGATACCGGTATTTGGTCGGATAATACGGAGGATATGGATATAGATTCGACTTGGACTAAGATGGTACATACCATAAAGGAGGTGGCGAAAGAAGTCCTTGGAGAATCTAGAGGAAATGGGCCACCAAGTAAGGACACATCATGGTGGAACGAGGAAGTAAAACAAGCAATAAAGGGCAAGCGAGAATGCTACAAATTATTGGGGAAATGTAGGAGCGACGAGAACTATGAGAAGTATAAGAAAGCTAGAAGAGATGCTAAGAAAGCAGTAAGAGACGCAAGAGCAAAGGTGAATCAGAAACTTTATGATAAGTTGGATACAAAAGAAGGGGAAAAGGACATCTACAGACTCGCTCGTATGAGGGATAAGAGGACACGAGATATTGGGACGGTTAAATGTGTGAAGGATGTAGACCAAAGAGTTTTAGTCGGGGATAAAGAGATAAAAGATAGATGGAGTTCGTACTTTGATAACTTGTTGATAGCGGTCAAGAGCAGGATGTTGGAGATTTAAATATCGCTTCGAGTATGGTTAATCGAGATTTTATGCGGAGAATTCAAAAGAGTGAAGTGGAAATGGCAATGAAAAGATGAGATTGAAGAAAGCCGTTGGACCGGATGGTATACCAATTGAGGTTTGGAGATGTTTCGGGGAGAGGGGAGTAGATTGGTTAACAACGCTATTTAACAAGATATGGAGAGTTAACACAATGCCATTGGAGTGGCGGAAGAGTACTCTGATCCCTTTGTATAAGAATAAAGGTGATGTCCAAGATTGTGCCAACTATCGGGGGATCAAACTAATGAGCCATACTATGAAACTTTGGGAAAGAGTGATTGCGTAGGCTGAGAAAATTGTAGATATTTCGGATAACCAATTTGGGTTTATGCCAGGAAGATCGACTATGGAGGCAATATATCTTATGAGACAAACCATGGAGAAATATCGGGATCAAAAGAAAGATTTGCATATGATTTTCATTGATTTGGAGAAGGCGTATGATAAAGTGCCAAGAGAGGTACTTTGGTGGGCATTAGCAAAGAAGGGTGTTTCAAAGAAATATATTGATATTATCAAGGACATGTATAATGGAGTTAGTACTTGTGTAAAGACTAGTGTTGGAAAGGCGAAGAGTTCCCTATAAAGATTGGAGTGCATCAAGGTTCCGCACTTAGCCCCTTTCTTTTTGCTTTGATAATGGACGAATTGACGAGGTCAGTCCAAGATGATATACCAAAGTGTATCTTTGTTCGCGAGATGATATTGTCGATTGATGAGGCAAGAGAGGGTGTTGAAAGTAAATTGGAGTTGTGGAGACACACTTTGGAATCTCGAGGTTTTCGATTAAGCAGAAGCAAGACTGAATATTTGGAGTGTAAGTTTAGCAGAGTTGAAAGTAGGGAGGCAGGGGCGGTCACATTTGATGAAAATATTATCCAAGCTTCTGAGTTTTTTCGCTATCTTGGATCCATTATCCAAAATGATGGAGAATGAGATGGAGATGTGGCTCATAGGATTAAAGCAGGTTGGTTGAAGTGGAAGAGTGCCACAGGGTTTCTATGTGATCGCGGCATGCCTAATAGATTAAAGGGAAAATTCTACCGCACGGCAATTAGGCCGGCATTGCTTTACGGCACCGAATGTTGGGCCGTGAAACAGTGTCACGTGCATAAGATGAATGTGGCGGAGATGCGTATGCTGCGATGGATGTGCGGTCATACAAGAAAGGATCGATTGGAAAATGAGGTGATCAGAGGTAAAGTAGGAGTTGCGCCCATTGAGGAAAAAATAAGGGAAAATCGTCTAAGGTGGTTTGGACATGTGAGAAGGAGACCGAGTGATGCACCGGTTAGGAGGCCGGAACAGTGGAGAAATGATAAAATGGCGAGGGGTAGGGGAAGACCCAAACAAACTTGTATTAGAGTAATTGAAAAGGATATGAGTTTACTTGGAGTGGATGAAAGTATGGTGTTGAAGAGGCCGGAGTGGAGGGCAAAAATCCATGTGGGGGTTGATTTTTTTCTTGATTTTTATTTTTATTTTTATTTTTATTTTTATTTTTATTTTTATTTTTATTTTTATTTTTATTTTTATTTTTATTTTTATTTTTTATTTATTATTAATATTTTTTTTTTTGATTTTTTGATTTTTTTTATTTTGATTTGTATGTTTATTTATTTATTTTTATTTTTATTTTTATTTTTATTTTTATTTTTATTTTTATTATTTTTTATTATTTTTTTTTCACGATAACATATGAGGATTCATGTTAGCCGACCCCAAATTATTTTGGGACTAAGGCTTTGTTGTTGTTGTTGTTGTTGTTGTTGTTGATGTGTACTTATAGGTGAGTGGTTCTAATGTTTCAACGTTATTACAAAAGAACGTTGATGCTCTTATTGACGGTGGTATGAAAGACGTTGGATTTAGTCAAGGCAAACTTGTTGCAGCATTTACAATACAATAAATGTCATCTCCATTGGAAATCTTTTGAAACCAAAAGAACTAGTGTGTTTGATCGTCTCATTCAGATGATTGGTTCAGCAAAAGAGGTAATTTTATGGCATTATGTACAAAAAATGGTACGTAGTTAGCTTGCTGCTTAGATTATTTTAGTCGCACTAAAGTTGTATTGCATGTGGAAAAAATAGCAAAAAAAAAAATTCGGGGGCTGCCCCCGAACCCCATCTTCAATCCTTTGCTCCATAGAATCTTGGCCCCCCTTCCTTAATTTCCTGCGTCCGCCACTGACCAAAAGGAGTACCAATTGCAGACATTATTCTGTTCAATCTAGTGATACAATTCGAAAATACATTTCCTTCGTACATTTATCATCTAACAAGAGAAATTTAAGAACAAAAATTAAAAATATTACATATGAAATCATAAAAAGCAAAAGGTCGAGAAATAACCTAGATACAGTAGCGAGATGTTGACGGACATCAAAAATTTCATCAGCGGTTGAAATTATCGATAACCATAACGAAGTTAGCAGAAACGCAATCACCACTCGTCCCCTCATTCTTTCTTTCTCAGACGCACACACAGAAACACGCACTGATTTTCTCTCTCTAGGGTGTTCTTGGAATGAGAAGATGACTTGAAAGTTGAGGAAAGAGATGGAATTTTTTTTGGTTTATATACTGTTCTAAATCGTTGCTTCGGGAGGTTAGATCTTCTATGACGCGGTGCAAGGAATTAGCTGTCTCCGGCTTTTAATGACGTTGATTGCTGGACTTGAATCCAACGTTTTGCTAAGCCTTGGAATGGGATCAGATAATGGACGGTGATAAACTGTAGTTTGGGATGACTCAGTTTCGTGATATTACAGCTAGGCTGAATGATGTGATTAGCTTAATGTGGTGTCAACACCTGGCCATAATCCTTTCAATCCTTTGGAGTAATTCTCTATACACCCCTCAAAACTAAACTAATTCTTAATGAGGATAGAAATTCCATTTATTGCTCTGAAGTCCACATGAAGGAATCTTTATTACCCTAAAGCCCTAATTAATTTAATGAAATAATATAAACCCTAAACTACCTCTCCCCTACCCTTTCCCATGTGAACCCTAAATAATGAATCTACATTTGTCTTTCCTCTCTCGTTTCAACTTTCGCTTCTCTTTTTTAAACTCTTCCCCTCTATTTACCTCCTCCCCTGCCTTTCTGGCTTACTCCTCTGACAGTCGGCCAAATCTACATCCCTTCTCAGTTCCTTCCCGCTTGCCTTCCCACCTCTTCGCTCCTTCCCTAGCACCCCAAACCCACACAACTATCAAATCTTGCCTTCAAATTTGGAAATTGTTATTGTTATGCATCCCTTAGAGTCTACATCTCTTGCGATGGAGTTGACATCTCCTATGCTTACAAGCTCAATGAAGACGCAAAGTTCTACCAAATCTTTGCAACACCGTGTAAAAAAGATTTGGTAGATCTAATCGACATCTCATTGTCGATTCACCCACTGTTGTCTTCATTTATAGATCCAATAAAGCTCGTCCAAGGACTTAACTCGTGAATGTGGAACAAAGGAAGCTAAGGGCTAGAGATTTCGAGTTGTGGGGATGGAACAACAAGCATTGAGACTGATCAAAAAGAAGGAGCCAGACTAGTTCCAGTTTTGCGAAACTATTTTTGTGTAATTTTGTTTTGTTGATATTAGGTTTGAAAGTGGTTCAATTTTGGATGCGTTTTTGTTGATTTTGGCTACTCAAGGGTTTGTAATTATTTTTGTTGATGTTTGGGTTCATTTGGTTTATTTTTGCCTACAAAATTAAGTGTGAAAGTTATACTCACATTAAAAATTGATCTGAGATATAACTCGCAAAGTTTTTTTTTTCCTATATTTTTTATCTAAGAAAAAACTATCATGTTTTTTTTTATATTTTTTCTATAAAAGTTGAGATTTACAATTTATTTACATTAAAACATGACTATCATAGTGTTCGAGATATGCCTATCACTATTATCATTATCATAGTGTATGAGACATTACTATTAAATTTGTTATGGGGAGTATGTGGATTTAAAAAGAATAAAAAAGATTGTTTCTCGTTTTTCCATTAATATTATGACACATCATTTTATAAATCAAATTTTGTAACTTTAACTTTACTCAGTAATTATACCTGTCGTTTTATGATAAATGACTATTTTATAGTCATTTATAGCCGTATAACTGCATCATTTACCTTATATTTTAATATCAATTAAGTATAATTTAGCTTCTTTTACTTTGTATTTTGAATTTTATGCTTGGTTGGTATTTTTGTGTGATTATACAGTGCTTAGGTTCATTTTTTGAAGTACAAGGGGCATAAAGTGAAGCTTATGAAAATAGAAGGATCAAATCTGAAAAATTGAAGAAATCAGTCCAAACCAGCTGATGCTCGGCCGAGCACCTCCTTGACTCGTCCGAGCAGAGGAGACCAGAAGGAAGAGTTTTTCTGAAAGGCCTTGCTCGGCCGAGCACCACCCTTGACTCGGCCGAACAATTGCTGATCAGTCAAAAGGGTGTCTTTTTTAAGAGATCTGACTCTTAGCCTAAATGCCTATATAAGAGCCCCATGTAATCAGTTTGGGATATCAGAAAATATTCAGAAATCATAGTGAAATACTCTAGCAAGTAGCAAATACATTTATATACAATTCTTCAAATTGTTCTTAAAATTCTGGTACATCTTTGAAGATCAAAAGTACAATACAATATTGAAGATTTTATTTCCAGCCTTTCGTTTCCTATACTTGCAAGCATAAGTTTCTCTATTCCTATCTATATTTCTATGTTATTTCATCACTTCTTCATGCTTGCATCAATTATGACTAGTGAGTAATCTTCCATTTCTTGGGGTTGAAAACTCGGCATAATGTAGTTATTCTTATTTAATCATATTTAAAGTCTCTTTTACCATTTCATAATCAATTCTTTTTATATCGCTTTGTCACGCCTACAAATGAAGTCGACCATATTTCGTATGAATCTTAGTTAATCAAGAGAATGATCTAGTGATGAATCTTGATTAACGAAACCATATGAATTGAACTGGGCTCCATTAATCACGAGAGTGTTTAATGGCTTAGGGATGATCCTTCAGTGGAAAATACGTGGATATTAACTTGAACTTAATTGATTTTGACTTATACGGAACCCTCGAGAGATAGGCCGTGATAGTTCTTAAAATACATGTGTTAGGCCTTCACCTATAAGTAGTTAGCACAATATATCGTATCATCTGAAAGAAATGGAGCGGCTAGGAAGTTCACAGGAACACGAAACTAGCTGATGTGAGTCCTGATGCTATCGCACCAGCACTAGCACAACAGAGAAATGCAGCGGAATAATAAAAATAGAACAGAAATAAACAAAGTATTAAACACTTATCTACAGCAATATGCTGTAGACAATAAAACTTCTCTTATTAAATCACTTTCAAATCAATTACAAAATGTAAACTAAGAGAATGACGAAATCAACAAAGAGAACTCTCACTGAAACAAAACTCCTCTCAGCCTGAAATCCTTCAGCCTTTTGGAGTGTAAAAAAAAACGCGTATCTTGAACTGCCTTGGGACGTGTATTTATAGCCAAGGAGTTCAATCTTGATAAGTAAGGATGACCTTGATTGGATAGCTTGATTATCATCAATCTTCCTTTATCTCTTTATCTTTCTTCAAGCTATATTTATCCCATGTGAGAGTCCTAAAATAAACAACCAAAACAATACTAAACACATAATAAAATTCGGTTAATAGGTTAGTAAATAAAAGAAAAATATTTACTTAATTTAAATACAAAGAAAGTAACAAAACATAATTAAGTCAACCTCTTTGACTTGGCCAAGTGTGATGCTATCACACTTTCAATCTCCCCCTGTTTTGTTGCTTTCTGTTCAAAAACAAATCTCAAGCACAATATATTTTAAACATAAATAAGCTAAAGATTATCAATCACAAGATATGAGATGGAGAGCTCGAACGCTCCCCCTAAATACTAGCTATTTAAAAACCATAAACCACCATGTTCAAACATGTCCAAAATATCCAAACCAAACCAACGCAACCAAAGAAAAAAATATCACCATTGTTCCTAATTAAAAACAAGAAATTAAAATTGTTTTCAAACACATAAGAACCCCATTCAGTTCATGGATCTGCCCCATTTCTGATTTGGATTTGCATCCATTTCGGCTTGAGTCTCCGTGAGCAGTTCCCACCTAAAATCATGACTTACTTCTTGATACACACGGCTTGAGCTAGCTCCCCCTTTTTGATCAGAAAGATTGTCCCTTGCAGCCAGCAACTTGTTCCTTCTTGCAGATACTTCTTGGAATTGTACCCTAGTGTTGAGCATCCATCTTTCCAAGAACTTGATCTCATCAGTAAGTACCTTCACTTGGTCCACAGGTGGAGTAGGAGATGTACGCACATTTTCAGTAGCATCAACAGGTTCATCTTCATCCACATCTTGAGCATCAATTACTGGATCATCAGGGAATGCCACAGGCAGATCTATAGTCCTTGTGGGACATTCCAACACAGGTTGGATACCAAAGGGTTCAATTTTTTCAACCGCCCTATCAGATATGAGAATCTCTACCCCTTATTTTAAGCATAACCCAGTAATTAAGCATGGAAAAGGAAGATCAGAGGGAAGCTCTTTCTCAGCAAACTGAACTACACTCCCAAAAATAACCTCACCCAAATTAAACTCTTGACCATTAAAAATCCTATAGATTAGGTCAGCATGAGGCACAGTCACAATGTTCTTGTTGGATGTGGGTTTCCAATTGAAGGTTGAGATTTTGAATAGAAAACCACATAAGGAAGTGAGCATAGTACACTTGAACTGAGAGTGCCAAGTGGGGTCAAGACCATTGGTGATGGAGTTTGCAATCTCATTTTTAGGAGCCATGGGTGGAGGGATGTGAGGAGAGGGAGCATGAAGGAAAATATTGATCATGGCAGGAGAAAAAGAAATGACTTGATCACGAATTTTTACTTTTTCAAAACCAACAGACCTAGGATCTTGGATTGTTTGGACAAGACTTGCATAGAACTCACTAACGAGAGAGGGGTAATAATAGTTGGGATATGACACAGAGTATAAAAGGCCTTTTTCTTCCAAATACCTTTTCATACCAACTTCCTCAAAAGTTTTATCAATAACCCTTTCAACCAAAAAACCTTTTTTTCTAAAGAAACCAAACCTTTCCTTAACGGATTTTGACATAAATTTCTCAGGAGAGTGGGGGCTTACCTTCCTTGAGGAGGGTTTTGCTCTTGGGGTATGCCTAGGCTTAGGCAATTCAGCTTTGGAGGAACTGGCCTTCCTTAGGCTCCTTCTGGGTGAGGGTATAGATGTGATTACATCGTCAGCAGCATCCTTCTTTTCAGTTTCAAGTTCATATCTCCCAAGCTTAAACGTCTCATCATCAGCTTCATCATCATCTGAACCAATATCAGATGCTTGTGCAGAAATCGAGCCAGCGGCCTTAGTCTTTGCTTGCCTCACCTTTCCCTTGCCTTTCTTCAGGTCCAAGAGAGCTTGAAGGGGAATGTGCTCATCCTCATCACCTTCTTCAATTTCATCAGTTCCAGAATGAGCCCCAGAATACCAGTTGCCTGGAGATGATCGAGCAGGGGCTATAGGAGAGTTAGCTGGAGGGGATGGAGTTGGAGATGCAGTAGTACCTTTGGTAGCACGAGTAGGGGGACTGCTAAGGTGTGGAAATCCTACTAGGTGGCAAATCCACAGGCATAACAAAGACATGGGGGAAGATATCTCCCAAGTCTTGGACAACAGATTCCACAATTTCCTCAGCTTCCTTCAATTCCTCAAGCTCTACAGACTGAGCTCTTCTAGACACGACTTTGAAAGCTTCAACATCCCCTTCATCCGATTCACTTGAGTACACAGTAAGACCACCCAAGAATTTCCTACGCTGAGATTGGGGTTTACCAGAGGAGCTACCTGAGCCACTAGCCATTGATTTTCCCCTTTTCCTCTTTTGGTCAGCAGTGGGGTTATAGTCCTCATCTTCTCCTTCAATGAAATCAGGCTCGGCTATGTTAGGGCGAACCTTAGGGGTGTAGTCTCCCATGTTGGGAGAAAAACCCTTCTGCCTTAAGAACCAGTTAGGTCCCTTCGCCATGCCAGCCACAGCACCTACCGCCTTCAAATCCCTGTGGTTGCTTCAAGGCCAATGGCATTGTCGCCAGCACTGTGGAGCGACATTGAGACTGGGGTCGCATCAGCATCGACAAAAAGCTCCACGGCAGCTTTGGTTGGGGCCACCGGAGATGGACGAGGCGAACGATCGACGGTCGGAGAAGAGGGTTTGGACGGAGACGCCATGAGCAGAGGAGCAAACAGAGAGAAGTTTTTGGAATTTCTAAGGGTTTTGATCACAGTGGCCGGTGAGGGTTTAAAGGAGGAGAGGGTTTTGGTATTTAAGTGATGTGATTGCACTCATTAACTCACACTAGGCTTAGGTTACTGTTGAGAATTATAATTTCATTTGAACTTAACTAGAACAAAAACTCTTTGGCCGGTTGAGATCCTTGGAGTAATTAAGCCCTTAACTTCCTTGGAGACTTAGATGATAAAGATAAACACCAATTAAAAAAAATCTTTTTAGATAATGTACCTACCATAGAGACAATAAAAATTCACATACTTATACTCCCCCTAAACATATGGACATTAAAAAAAAATTTATAAGAAATTTTGTTGAGCATAAAATATTTTAACAAAAAATAAATTCGAAGAGAAAAACATTTGTTTAAAAATTTTCACCAAGGGCCAGGTTGACCTAAGATTTTGTCTAAAAATAATGATGCATAATTTATACACATATGAAGGATAAATCTCAGTATATGTGTGGCATAGTATGTCATTACATCAAGGGACGCATTTCCTCTAAGAAAGTCAATGAATCGAAATCTTGTCTTGCTTGGCCTCTAGAATGCTTCCACATATAATTTTTTTTTCGTGGAAAAAATATATTATGGGTAGCTTTCACTCTTCTTTATTCTCATGGATAGCCCTCTTTCGAATGATCTTTTCAATTTGACCCAAACTTTCTCTTGATGTCATTTTGATCACATTGAAATGACTACATACCATGGGTGGAGTAGCTGTTTCCCAAAAAAAAAATGTTTTTGCACCCACCAAGAGACATCTAGTAAGATAAATTTAGAGTCAACAGTTGTTGACTACTATTTAAGAAGGATTCACAATTCAGAGAGGAAACAAGTCAAAGATGCAATACATGTGACCACACTGAGATAAATTGTGCAATGCAAAATTTTTTTATTATTTATTTTTTTTGTTAGAGTTGTAGTATACAGGTGTTAGTTATGATGTGATCACACAGGGGATCACACCATCAATTTGCACACAAACTCAGAGACTTCCTTAGAGTGGAAAATCTCTGAAAATCAAGGACTTTGGTGAAAATGTCAGTCAACTGTTTTTCAGTGCTAATTGATTCCATGCTAATGATTTTTTGCTCAACAAGATCACGAATAAAATGATGTCTAATGTCAATGTGTTTAATACGTGAGTGTTGAACAGGATTTTTTGATATTTCTATGACACTTAGATTATCACAAAAAACAGTTAGGATATCACTTTTAAGACTATAATCTTTAATCATCTGATTCATCCAATGGAGTTGAGAACAACAACTTCCTACAGCCACATATTCTGACTTAGCAGTAGATAGGGATACACAGTTCTGTTTTCTACTATACCAAGATACTAAATTATTCCCAAGATAAAAACAACCTCCAGTTGTGCTTTTCCTATCATCAGTGTTGCCAGCCCAATCAGAGTCACTGAATCCTACCAGATTTGTATTGGTTTCTCGAGTATAATTTAGCCCTAAATTGACAGTCCCACCAACGTATCTAATTATTCTTTTTACAGCTTTGAGGTGAGATAATTTGGGGCAAGCTTGATATCTAGCACACAAGCATACACTAAACATGATGTCTGGGCGACTTGCTGAAAGGTACAACAAGCTCCCAATCATACTTCTATACAAGGTGGAGTCAACATCCTCACCATTTTCATCTTTGCACAACTTTTGGGATGATCCCATAGGAGTTTTAAAGTGAGAGGCATTGTCAAGGGAGAATTTTTTAACCAAATTTTTGGCATATTTACTTTGAGAAATGAAAATTCCTTCCTTACTTTGTTTTATTTGAAGGCCTAAAAAGTAGTTTAATTCACCAACCATACTCATTTCAAAGGTGTTGGTCATACTTGTGACAAAATAGTCTAGCATATCTTTGGAAGAAGATCCAAACACAATGTCATCAACATAAATCTGGGCCACTAAAATCCCTACATTTTCTTTTAAAATAAATAGGGTTTTATCTACCTCACCTCTCTTAAATCCCATTTGTATGAGGTGTTCAGTTAGCCTCCCATACCAAGCTCTAGGAGCTTGTTTTATACCATATAAGGCCTTTTTCAGCTTATAAACATGATCAGGGAAATGAGGATCAGTGAAGCCCTTAGGTTGCTCAATATAGGCTTCTTCATTTAGGACACCATTCAAAAATGTACTCTTTACATCCATTTGATGTAGAGTAATGTCCAAATAACAGGCAATGGCAAGTAGAAGTCTAATTGATTCTATCCTAGCAACAGGAGCAAATGTTTCTTCAAAATCTAGCCCTTCTATTTGGGTATAGCCTTGGGCTACAAGCCTAGATTTATTTCTGATAATTTGCCCATTCTCATCAGTTTTATTCTTAAAGATCCACTTAGTTCCTATTACATTTCCTCCTATAGGTCTAGGAACCAAGGTCCATACATCGTTTTTCTCAAATTGATTTAGTTCCTCTTGCATGGCAACAATCCAATTATCATCTTTCATAGCCTCTACAACATTCTTAGGTTCAATATTAGAAACAAAAAAGCAAGAACTAACCTTGTTCACTTGTGATTCAACACAACTTAGCCCAGCCAACTCACAGTAGTTGACCCTTGTCTTTTCCCTTGTGCTAATTTTTTCGTTTACATCACCCACCACTTGAGATATTGGGTGATTCTTTTGAACTCTGCTGGGTATGTCTTTGTTCCTATTCAAATTCTCAGCTTCACAGTCATAATCTTCGGATTCTGAAGAAGATTTTGTTTGAATTGATGTAGGTGATGATGTGCTCGCATCAGTACCTGCATCTGCTTTCTGCAGTCCATTTTGCTGCTTCTGTTCCGGTTGAATTTGAGGTTCCTGTATTGTCTCTATACAATCTGAGACATCATCTTCAAGAGATTTTATATTTAAGTCAGCAGTATCATCAAATGTAACATTAATTGATTCCATCACAGTTTTAGTTCTAAGATTGTAGATCCTATAAGCACGACTGTTTGTGGAATATCCAAGAAAAACAGCTTTGTCACTTTTGGAATCAAATTTAGAGAGATAATCTCTATCATTTAGAACATAGCATATGCTGTAAGTACCCCAATCTGGATCGCTCTCCATCCCAGGATACGACAAAACCAGAGGCAAACTTCCGGAGGTCATAACTCCTTCATACGAACTCCGATTGAGACATGCCATATATGGTTGGAAAGCTCTCGACGAGAGCTAGCTTGCCATCACAATCACAAGAGCATGGAAGGTCCGTACGGACCTATTTGCATGCCAAAAGGTCCGTACGGACCTCTTTGTAACCAGACATAATTATTACAAAATTCGCTTAAAGTCCACGAGATTCCCTCAAATCCCGGAAATCTAAAATTTTGGTTTTCCTAGAAGGTCCGTACAGACCTTCTTGCAACTTTTCCCACACTATAAATAGAGGGCTCCCCCTCTCGAAATTTTCACATCTCCCTCTTCTCTTCTCTCCCTAAGCCTTCAGGCTCCCTCTCTAAGACCCCTCAGGGCACTCCCGATCCCTTTCGGTTCCCTTCGGGTCCTTTCGAGCCCCCTCGCGGTGCTCCGAAGCCCTACCGAGCATTCCCGAGATGCTCCCGCGCTGCCCCGAGGCACTCTCGAGGTACTCTGAGTCCCCTCGTGGTACTCTGAGGCCTTGCCTGGTCTTTCCCGAGGCGTCCCGACCCTTTTCGAGCCAAACCGACGATTCCAACGCACGCTGAACCTCTGCCCGAATTCAACCGACGATTCCAACGCACGCCGAACCTCTGCCCGAATCCAACCGACGATTCATACGCACGCCGAACCTATGCCCGAATCCAACCGACGATTCCAACGCACGCCGAACCTCTGCCCGAATCCAACCGACGATCCTGAGGCACGCCGAAGCTCTGTCCGCAGACAACCGGCACATACCGAAGCAATCCCGGTCCATCCCGAAACACTATTCCATCCTCAAACACTATTCCCCCGCGGAAGACAGACACGAACCAACATTGGTAAGGCTTCCTTCCTACACTATTTCAATACATTTCAATAAGCAGTGTACAATGTAGACATCCGACACAGCATGCATTTTTAAAAGCACACACACACACACACAACATTTAAAGAAAGAAGGGGTATCGAAAGACTCGTTTTTACGAGGCTACTCGGGTGAGCTCTAAGATTCTAATATTCTCTTCCCGAGGAGTAACCTGACCTCCGAACTCAAAATCTCATCACACAAAACAGTTTATTTTTTAAACTGATGCCCTTTTTCAATGTTTTGGGCTTAATAAAAACGGCGTGGCGACTCTACAAGCAAAAACACAGCGAGACACCTCCAACCGCAAAACGGAATAAGCCAGATGCCGGGGCGCGATCGCGCTGCCTATCGGATCCGGGCGACTTCCGAAAGAGACAAATGCGAGATGCCGAGGCCCGCGCGCGAGCCGGATCCGGGTAATTTCAGTTGGCGACTCCGCTGGGGATATTTTGTTTTAAAAAAAACTTTTAAACAAAACAAAAGATTTTTAAAACGGTGATGAGGGTCAAATTTTCATTTTACCCCTTTCTTTAACTGCTGTGTGTGTGTGCATGTGCTTTACTTTTATTTTACAAAAAAAAAAATAAAAATACAAAAAAAAATGCATCAATATACATCTGTGTACATATATTTAAAATTCTTCAAAAACTTTTGTTTTACTCAGAAAAAGAATTTTAGAGACCGCACACTACTCGCACTGCTGCCTCGGTACACCGCACGCTACTCGCATTGCTGCCTCGGTACACCGCACGCTACGTGCACTGCTGCCTCGGATACACTGCACACTACAACCCTTAACCCGGGGTGGTCTTAGTTGCAGTTCGTTTGGCCTTCCTATGCCTCTCGGACGCGCACGGGATCATTCCAAACATCCCATCCTAGCCAAGCGTCAACCCTGCACGTTTTAGTCTTGAGTCACACTCTGTCCAGACTCGTTTGGTTTTTACCCGGTCCGTGTCATACAGCCTGGATACATATCCCATGCCGACCATTTTCTGAGTCGAAGCTCGGAACTCAAGATCCCTTGCGCAAGCAAAGCGATGAAAGGTCATGCTAAAATCTTGACCCGATCTTGATTTTCCAAAGCTACACACAGACAATGTTCCATCCCGGATATACATCCATGCCCACATGACACCATGTCATCAAGCCTTTAATACGTCAGCCATGACGATATGACCCAGCCAACGCCTAACGTCACAGATTCCTTGCGCAAGCAAGGTAAAGAGAGGTCATGCCGAACTCTTGACCCGATCTTGACTCAGGTGCCGGCTCGGCTCACTATTCACATGGCTAACACATTAAAATGAACATGACAGGCTCGGTCCTTAAGTTCGATTTTTCTTTTAGGCCGGTGAAAACCGCTTGCCCTATAGGACCCTCGCCCGGGGCTATCCACCCCGGGATGTCGAAATACAGGTGCAAAACGAGGGGCTTATAGCCGCACAGATGGTCTCCACTGACCCATGATCTAGCATAGTTGCGAAAAAGAAGAGCGATCTTTTCCAACCTACCTAGGATTCTGAGAAAACACTGTTTTAAGTAAATTAAAAATAAAAATAAAAATAAAATAAAAGCGGAAACTGCATGTCACGTCAGCTTTCCCCTCCTTTTATCCCAAAAGGCCTTCCCATGTCTAAACCTTACCCGTCACCCCCTCCAGCGAACTGAGAGTGGTTGAGAGTACCCGGGAGCCGCCTTTTCAGTGTCGAGGTCGCAAGGTCCGACAACCCTTCCGGTTCAGAGGTCCGAACAGTCTGCTACTCCCCCATGGCGGAATCAACAGATAATAGTGAGGGAAACGGAACCCCACTACTGAGAAACCTCCAGACAATGGAGGAGGTGCTGCAAGCCTTCGAAACTCTCAAGAAGCGCCTAGAAGAATAGCAAGCCTGGATTGTAGATACCATGCGCCGTCGCAGAACCGTCACTGTTCCCCAAACTGATAGGACCTTTGTTCTCATAAAAGACGAAGAAATACCTGTTCCCCCGGGTCCTCAGAGCTATCAGCAGGTCCTGCCACCGCCAAGCTACGAGAACCCAGCAACACAAAGCAGTTCCCGCTCAAAGCTTCACTCAGTCATCAGTCAAGCGGCTCTGTCCTGCCCGCCTCAGCACAGTCAGTTTCCCGGCCCTGCACCACAAGCTCAATATCACCAGCACACATATGGGCCTGCTCTACCAAATCCCAATGCATCTCGACATCCCCCATGATTCAATCCTTTGCCTCTATACGAGCCTCGCAGCCACAATTTGAAATCTCAATGCCTGCCAGGGACAGACATCCCCCGCGGATATCCTGACATCTCAAACCTTCCACCTGCTGGACTACCACTTGGGGCTAACGAAACATTTCCCCAGTTCCCAAACACAACCCTTGGCGGTCCGGGCAATCACGCCCTTGGCTCCAATTTCAGTAACCCAGGGTACGGGATGGTATACACTCAACTACCTCCCCAAGATTCCCGAATGGCAATCTCATCAGCCAATCCACCTCCATCCTCAGTTTCCATCCCGGAAAACGGCAGCCTGCCTTCGCCTACTGACCCTCATGTGGCTTGGTTGGTTGAACACATAAAATATATGCAAGGAAAAATGGCCAACTCTCGAAAAGACCCGCTCACGCCCACAAATCCGAGCAAGGTGATTTCTCTCCCCCCAAAGTTCAAAATGCCGGAAATGGAGAAGTTCGATGGGACAGAATGCTCGAGGACCCATATCAATACCTATGTCTTAGGTATGAAGACCAAGGGGGCCACACCTCAACAAATGGCAGATCACTTTCAACGCTCCCTAAAATACACGGCCTTGACATGGTTTCTTAAAGTAAAAGCAAAAAACCGCTCCACTTGGGAGCAAATAAGTGATATCATCCTGGAAAAATACCGTGCTAACCTCAAGTGGAAAACAAATCGGCATGACCTGCAGGCCACTGAGCAGAAAGATGATGAGTCGGTGGAGGATTTTACAAAAGATGGAATTGGAAGTTAAGCGAGATAGTGGACCTCCTATCCAAGGAAGAACAGATGAACATCTTCCACTCCTGCCTCAAACCATCGTTGAGGACATTGATCAGCCACCACCCCTATCCTGATCTTCACGCTATGGTCAACGCCGGTACCAAGTTTGAAAAAGCTTTGAGCACGCAGATAATGGTAGCCAGTCCTGCTTCTTCCTACTGCTGCAAGGCAGTCCCGCCTAATCTGGCATCTGCCCCAAACAAAGGAAAAAGGGCTACCGAGTCATTCCACTACATTCAGAATGAAATCCAAAGAAGCTGTGACCAAGCACTCCCGAGGAATAAACGGCAGCGTTTTCAACACTTCGTCAACCTCGGAATGCCTCTAAGCCAAGTGTTCGAGGAGTTGAAGAAGCAGAACATGCTCAAGCCCCTTGAGAATTATCAACCGAGGATTCCTAACCCAAACTTGGATATGAGCAAGCGGTGTGCTTTTCACAACTACCCCGGCCACACCACCGACAATTGCATCATACTAAAACGAGCGGTCCAAGGTCTAATTGAAGAAGGAAAGTTAGAGCGCCCCTGCGGCCCCAATACAGACGGAAATCCGTTCCCCTGGAACAATGCGGTGAACAAGGGGAACACATCCCAACGAAGTGACAACTCTTTCGGGAAGCAACCTTTCATTCACTTCGACAACCTCGAAATGCCTCTAAGCCAAGTGTTCGAGGAGATGAAGAAGCAGAACATGCTCAAGCCCCTTGAGAATTATCAACCGAGGATTCCTAACCCGAACTTGGATATGAGCAAGCGGTGTGCTTTTCACAACTACCCCGGCCACACCACCGTCAATTGCATCATACTAAAACGAGTGGTCCAAGGGCTAATTGAAGAAGGAAAGTTAGAGCGCCCCTGCGGCCCCAATACAGATGGAAATCCGTTCCCATGGAACAATGAGGTGAACAAGGGGAACACAGCCCAACAAAGTGACAACTCTTTCGGAAAGCAACCTTTCATTCACTTCGACAACCTCGGAATGCCTCTAATCCAAGTGTTCGAGACATTGGTGAAGCAGAACATCCTCAAACCTCTCGAAAATTTCCAGCCAAGGACTCTCAGACCTAACATGGACATGAGCAAATGGTGTGCTTTTCACAACTACCCCGGCCACACTATCGACAATTGCATCATACTAAAACAAGCGGTCCAAGACTTGATTGAAGAGGGAAAGTGGGAATGCCCCCGCGGTCCCAACACAGTCGGAAACCCTTTCCCTAGAAATGACGGGGTAAGCATGGTGGATAAGTCCTCGGCAAATTCCCGTGATGAATGGGGACGTGAAGATGGAACCTGGGGCTTCCGCAATGAAGAATTCGGAAGAAGGAATCCAAGGATGGTTATTTCCCAACAATACTTTTCGGAATCAAGGCACACCAAGGGATGGATCGAGCCCTCCCCAGAGATAAGACAGTTCGAGACAGGCCGAGCAAGTGGCAGCGTAAAAAACGGCGCAACTTTCACAAATGCGGACCCACAGTCAGCAAGAAGAGACAGGACGAGAAGCTTGGACTAACCCCCCCGACTCCTAGAGTCTATCTTAAAAAATAAAAGACCCCGAGTCTGTCATATTTAAGTTCGAGTCTCTCGAGTCGTCTGACGGCCTCACGCCTAAAGATTATGCGTTTGTAACATAAACCGCGCTTTCTTATGCTTTGAATAAAAGATCGACCTTTCTGAGTATCCCCTCATTGCCACTTTAACAAATGATAAATTAACTAATCAAAAACAGTTAATAATGATTCACTTGATAAAGACGCAGACACATTAATGAACAATGCATTAAACAAATCTTTAAGCATGTTGTCAAACAAGAGGAAAATCGGGCCCAAGCTGCCGAGAAGGTTCTAACCAAAATGAATTTGGGAACTGCTGAAGAGCCTGAAGAGACGCAAATCAAAGAATCACACGGTCAAACCTCGTAGGTTCTAGTACCTTTCTCATTCAATCAAGTCCTCCTCGGACATTGTAATTAAGTCTTCAATTTTCCATACGAAAGTTTTCTTTCTTTTCTTGCTAGACTTGAGACATTATTTTGCACCCCACGTTATATTTAATGAAATGGTTTTGTTCTATGTGATCACTTGCATTGCTCAACAAGTAATTCCACAAATGATTAATGCTTTGATTAATTGGTGTGAGAAAGTCAATTGATAACTCCTCATCCACCTTACCATACCCCACACAAAGGCCTCCATCAAGCCATACACCTTCCAAAACATGTCCCCACCATCACCTTGACCAAGTCAACGACGGCGGCAACATCAAAGGACAACGACAGGTCACTCAGCATCAAAAGATTAACCCCATGTCGACAACAACCTAGGGGCTTGCCTTCGCCCTCCTGCGCATCAAGAAAGTTCAAGCAGGGGCTTGCCTTCGCCCTCATATGCTTCAAAAAAAAAAAGCTCAAGCAGAAGCTAAAAAAAAAAAAACTCAAGCAGAAGCTACAAAAAAAAAAAAGAGCTCAAGCAAAAGCTTCACACACACAAAAAAAATTGAGGTCAAAGACCCAGCGCCAACAAACATGAAGCAAGAGAGTCACTGAAACTGCCGTCAAATACGACTTGTCAAGGAATCACCTCAAGGCCCGTGCCTCATCATTCAGCTTTTCGAGCCTTTTCGTCAAAGGCCGCACAAATATTCATGTCCTGGCCCCAAAGCCAAACACAGTTCAACCCCGAACAATGTCGACCTGAGCTCCTTGTCTCAAGGGGAACGTAGGCAACCAGAAATGGTCCGATCATAAACACATACAAATCCACAAACCCGGTCTCATCAATGACCTCTCCTATACACAAACCTTCTTTCACACCAGACCAACTCGATCCTTGATACCGGTTGACTTTCTCCTCGTGATTAATCAAAGCATATCAGGTTTAATTGTTGAATAACCCGAACATCAACAAAGGGTTTTAAGCAAACATGTGATCAATGTGAACAAATCAAGTTTTCAGATGTCTCGACAAGTCTTCTTTTTCTACAAAATAGGACAATAGAGCTAAACACTGATTTTCTGTCAGCAAGGGCTTCCATACACTTTTACAAGCTTTTCAATGCTCATACTCTCTCAAAAGAGTCAAACCCAAAAGCATTTCTTTTGTGCCTACATCAAATAAGGCATTCACACAAAAGGGGACTCGTTCTCACCTTTTCAAAAATAAATACGCCCTTGCGAGTGTACATTACGAGTCATTTCTCCCACAAAAGAGGGTCGAACTACGCAGATATGAGCCTCTCAGTCCGAGGGGAACGTAGGCAGCCTTCATTGGTTCAGTCTAAGGAATACACAAAATTCCAAAAATTGACGCCACCAAGGCTCAGACAAGAAGCAAACAAGAGATTTTGCGTCTCGACAAAGCTTTAATAGTAAATCACAAATCATCACAGTTAAAACACCTTTTGATGAGTTCAAGCACGGTATACTCTCAATTCACAACATGCTGAAAGACAACTTAAAACATTTAACAATCAATGTGTCTACAATGGCAATGAATGGATACTCAGTGTTTCAGAAGGTCATTCCATGCTACTCGCGATTAGCCCTTCGTCACTCTTTCCTTTCTTCCCTCGTCCCCAACAAGTCTTCTTTCATTCCACATGAGCGAGTTCTGTCTCCCTCATTCCGAGATCAAGAGTACTCCTCGGCGTGTCAAACAAACCAGTCGCTCTCAGAGCATCGTTCGCCCATGCCTCGACTCGAATCTCCTCCCTACGAGTCTGTAAAAGGGGACCTCTCCCCGCCAGTCTGTCAACTCGAGTCCCGTAGTCAAACAAAGCGTCTCCCATGACATCCTGAGGGTTAGACCAGGCTTCTGCACTCCTAAGGCTATAACTGAGAAGACAATCTTGCCCCGGAATTGCCTCGCGCCTGCTCCCCAAAACTACTTGGGACTGCCCGACATGCTACTCATCCAGGTACTCGGTGGTCAACACAATACTCTCCCGACGTCGAAGGAGCACCACAGGAGGGAAAGCGGAATACTTCCATACCCTCAGAAAATACGGAAAGGCATCTGGATCTGTCATGCAAAAGGAGGCTACCTTCATAGTGGCAATGCCTTCCCAGCTCAGCAAAGGCTCCTGCCTCGTCCCGAAACTACCTGGAAACAAGCGATGGAACATAGAAAGAGGACCAAGACAAACACGGAACTCTGACAACATAGGAACCTTCCTGAAAGGCCCTCCTAGTCTCGATCCCCCAATGCGGAACCCACCAGCGAATCTGATGCGTACCAAGCTGTGCCATCCATTTCTCCCAGGCGGACTGATCCATATCCAATACAAGAGGTTGCCGAGCAAACGTCCACAGACTGAAGAATGTCAGAGGCACTGTCGTAGCTTGAAATCTCTCTTTCTCTCGCCACCATAATGCAAGAAAAGCAGGGGCTTCCCCCATGCATGAATCGATCCCCCATCGCCAAGCGATCTATGCCGTGGAAAGTCTCCCCCGAAACTAAGGGAACGATGTCCTCACCAGCCCGACAATGGACTGCCACATCCAACAGAGCACCGTCACATATCCTGAGGTAGCTAACCCCAAAAAGAGTGGCTGTCAAGCACAAAGCGAACGCGTCCCTGGAGACATCACTCCCGCCGCCGCTCATGAAACTGTCAAAGGCTGCCCATTTCCCAACCGCTCGTAAAACTGCCAAAGCTGCCTCAGCCTCCACTAACCACAAATGCATTCCCAGCTCATGCGACATGCACAAAAATAATAATAAGCTAGCAACAATTCCTAGGTCAATCCCGGGAATCACAAATACATCATTACATCTTAAAATAAAATACTTTGCTGTGCAAATACAAGTATTTTATTACAGGTACAAAATGTATGTTGCTCTACAAAACAAAAAAAAAACAACGGAAAGAGGGAAAGCAAAAGAGCCCTAATCCGACTCATCATCATCATCCTTCACAAGCGAGAAATCTGGCATCTCGGCGCCTCCGCCAGCCACCTCATCATCCTCGGTGAACTCAGCACCTTCCTCGACCGGATACTCCAAGACGTCCGCAGAAGTCAGAACGAAGAAGAAAAAAAGAAGACGAGCCATCCCTCCTCTCCTTGTCCAGCACCTGAGGCATCCCACGTCCTCATCATCTCAGTCAGAGGCACCCCACGGTCTCAAACATTTCACTGCAAGTTCAGACCGAGGCGTAACCTCGCCCTCACCGCAAGTTCAGACGGAGGCGTAACCTCTCCCTCACCGCAAGTTCAGACAGAGGTGCCACCTCGCCCTCAACATTTCAACAACTCGGTCAGAGGCGCCACACGTCCTCAAACACTTCATTATCTCAGCCAGAGGCGCCACCACGTCCTCATCATCTCAGCCAGAGGCGGCACCACCTCCTCACTATCTCGGTCAGAGGCGCCCCACATCCTCATTATCTCCGTCAGAGGCATACCACATCCTCAACTTCCTCCTCACAAAGGCCCTTCCTCCTGCAGGTAAACACAACAAAGGTATAAAAAAAATCATACTTATGTCTTTAAACATTTCCTCTGTTACCTCGTAGTGAGATACACCCCCCTGTCTCCCTGATAGATATCTCATATCTTTTAGTAAGATTACCGATCTTTTGGTAAGATTGGTCATCCTTCACATAGGGTAGATACCTTTTAGAAAGAGTACCCACCTTTTCGTAAGATTAACATATCTTTTAGAAAGATTACCCATCGTTTAGTAAGGTTAGCTATCTTTTAGTAAGATTATCAATCTTTTGGTAAGATTGGCCATCCTTCACATAGGGTAGATATCTTTTAGAAAGATTACCCACCTTTTCGTAAAATTAACATATCTTTTAGTAAGATTACCCATCTGTTAGTAAGATTAGCTATCTTTTAGTAAGATTACCGATCTTTTGGTAAGATTGATAACATATCTTTTAGTAAGATTACCCATCTGTTAGTAAGATTAGCTATCTTTTAGTAAGATTACCGATCTTTTGGTAAGATTGATCATCCTTCACATAGGGTAGATACCTTTTAGAAAGATTACCCACCTTTTCGTAAGATTAGCATATCTTTTAGTAAGATTGCCCATCTTTTAGTAAGATTATCTATCTTTTAGTAAGATTGCCAATCTTTTCGTAAGATTAGCCATCTCTCAAATTAGGGTAGACACCCCCAAACAGTCTCACATAGGGTAGATACCCTTAAACAGTCTCACTTAGGATGTAGACACCTTCAAAGAAACTCCACTTAGATACTCCTCGCCTTTTCCGGCCATCAAAGTAAGCCTGAATCCCTTCCCCAGCAGGATAAAAATCAAACGGAAATTCTTGCAAACCCGTACAAGACCACATATCCCCAGCAGATAAAACACCGGCCGTCATCATAAGCCTGAACCCCAAGGCACAAATGCCTTCAAAACGTGAATCCCAAGGCGCAAACGCCTCCACACTCACAATTTCACCATCACCAGCATTATCCGTAGCCCGGAAGGCTTTAAATTACCCGGTCCAGAAGACCGTATAAATCTCCTAAATCATTATCCGTAGCCCGGAAGGCTTTAAATTACCTGGTCCGAAAGACCATATAAATTTCCAAAACACGTCCTCCTACATCACAACCCATCTTTTAGTGAGATTACCCATCTTTTCGTGAGATTACCCATCTTTTCGTGAGATTACCCATCTTTTAGCGAGATTACCCATCTTTTAGTGAGATTACCCATCTTTTAGTGAGATTACCCATCTTTTCGTGAGATTACCCATCTTTTAGTGAGATTACCCACTTTTTCGGGAAATTACCCACCTTCTTGTAAGATCACCTCACACGCGAACTACGATCAGGCTTGATTTCCACTCGGGATACGTAGGAATCCTATCAAAGTGTCCAGCCAACCGACCTAAACGGTCACCTTAGGATACCACAACGTCCTCACAGTCGACCTTAGCAGTCACATCACCTTAGGACACCACCATGTCCTCACAGTCGACCTTAGCAGTCACATCACCTCAGGACACCGACACGTCCACACACTCACCCGAACTACGATCAGGCTTGATTCCCACTTAGGAATACGTAGGAATCCTATCACAGGGTCCAGCCAATTGACCTAAACGGTCACACAAAAGGACACTGCCACGTCCTCACAAACTGGCCTACACGGTCACATCCTCTCTTAGCACGCGATCCAGATCAGGACCCTTATCTTATCGACGACCCCACTTCCTCCATAAGTGACGTCGCCGAGGGGCTTCTGTAAGTACCCCAATCTGGACCGCTCTCCATTCCATCATACGACAAAACCAGAGGCAAACTTTCGGTGGTCATAACTCCTTCATACGAACTCCGATTGAGACGTGCCATATATGGTTGGAAAGCTCTCGACGAGAGCTAGCTTGCCATCACAATCACAAGAGCATGAAAGGTCCGTGCGGACCTCTTTGCATGCCAAAAAGGTCCATACGGACCTCTTTGTAATCAGACATAATTATTACAAAATCCGCTTAAAGTCCACGAGATTCCCTCAAATCCCGGAAATCTAAAATTTTGGTTTTCCTAGAAGGTCCATACGGACCTTCTTGCAACTTTTTCCACACTATAAATAGAGGGCTCCCCCTCTCAAAATTTTCACACCTCCCTCTTCTCTTCTCTCCCTAAGCCTTCAGGCTCCCTCTCTAAGACCCCTCGGGGAACTCCCGGTCCCTTTCGGTTCCCTTCGGGGCCTTCCGAGCCCCCTCGCGGTGCTCCGAAGCCCTACTGAGTGCTCTCAAGACGCTCCCGCGCTGCCTCTAGGCACTTTTGAGGTACTCTGAGGCCCCTCGTGGTACTCCGAGGCCTTGCCTGGTCTTTCCCGAGGCGTCCCGACCCTTTTCGAGCCAAACCGACGATTCCAACGCACGCTGAACCTCTGCCCGAATCCAACCGACGATTCCAACGCACACCGAACCTCTGCCCGAATCCAACCGACGATTCCAACGCACGCCGAACCTCTGCCCGAATCCAACCGACGATTCCAATGCACGCCGAACCTCTGCCCGAATCCAACCGACGATTCCGACGCACGCCGAACCTCTGCCCGAATCCAGTCAAAGATCCCTGCGATCCCAACGTACGCCGAACCTCTGCCCGAATGTAACCGACGATCCCGAGGCACGCCGAAGCTCTGTCCGCAGACAACCGGCACATACCGAAGCAATCCCGGTCCATCCCGGAACACTATTCCATCCTCAGACACTATTCCCCCGCGGAAGACAGACACGAACCAACATTGGTAAGGCTTCCTTCCTACACTATTTCAATACATTTCAATAAGCAGTGTACAATGTAGACATCCGACACATCATGCATTTTTAAAAGCACACACACACACAACATTTAAAGAAAGAAGGGGTATCGAAAGACTCGTTTTTACGAGGCTACTCGGGTGAGCTCTAAGATTCTAATATTCTCTTTCCGAGGAGTAACCTGACCTCCAAACTCAAAATCTCATCACACAAAACAGTTTATTTTTTAAACTGATGCCCTTTTTCAATGTTTTGGGCTTAATAAAAACGGTGTGGCGACTCTACAAGCAAAAACACAGCGAGACACCTCCAACCGCAAAACGGAATAAGCCAGATGTCGGGGCGCGATCGCGCTGCCTATCGGATCCGGGCGACTTCCGAAAGCGACAAATGCGAGATGCCGGGGCCCGCACGCGAGTCGGAACCGGGTAATTTCATATGGAGCCAAAAACATGAAAATATTTAAGAGTAGGTTTTTTACCAAGTAGGATTTCAGAGGGAGTCATGGTTGATCCAACTCTCAAATAAACTCTATTTCCTATGTGACAAGCAGTATTAAGTGCTTCAGCCCAAAATCGTTTAGAGATGTTTTTAGAACTAAGCATGACACGAGCCATCTCTTGCAAAGTATGATTTTTTCTTTCTGCAACTCCATTCTGTTGAGGAGTTTTAGGGGCTGAAAAATCATGGGTGATTCCTTTGGAGTCACAAAATTTTGAGAATAAGGTGTTCTCATATTCAGTTCCATGATCAGACTTAATTTTGATAACTTTCTTACCATACAAAATTTTCACCTTTTTGTACCAAACTTTAAATACTTCAAGTGCTTCAGATTTTTCTTTTAAATATAGCACCCAAGTATACCTAGAGAAATCATCTACACAAACAAATGAATACTTTTTTTTTTACCTAAGCTCTCAACCTCAATTGGTCCCATAAGGTCAGTATGTATTAATTTCGAAATTTCAAACGTGGAACTTTGGTCAACCTTTGGATGAGAGGCTTTGATTTGCTTGCCCTTTTGACAAGGATCACACACACTTGATTGTTTAAAGTCGAGCTTGGGCAAGTGTTTAACAGCATCAAATCTAACCAATTCTTCTATTTTCCTATAACTAGCATGTCCTAACTTTTGATGCCACAGTTCAAGTTCATTTGTTTTGGAGCTAAGGCAGGATAAGTTGTCACCAAATTTGTAACAATTATCTTGAGACCTTACTCCAGTGAATAGACATTGATTAGTGTTATCAAAACTTTGCATTCATGTTTGTCAAAATTACCATGTAAATTGTCATCACATAGTTGGCTTATACTAATCAAATTAGCTTTCAAACCCTCTACATGATAGACATTTTTCAATTTAGGCATGTCATTTACACATAAAGTACCTTTACCTATAATCTTACCTTGTGCTCCTCCCCCATAATTCACATTTCCACCTTTGACAGTGATGTAATCCGTGAGGAATTCTGCATTACCTGTCATGTGCCTTGAGCACCCGCTATCAAAGTACCATGAGCTAGCAATGCTGCTCTTGAGAGAGGTGAACACTACCTTGCACTCCTCATTCTTCTTTTCTATCCAAACAAACTGCCCTGTTTTCTGGCGATGTGAGTGGTGATATGAGTGCATCCGTCCACTCATCTGAGGAGCATCTTTTCCCAGGTCATGAATCTTTTTGTAACAAAAAGGTCTTATGTGTCCTGGTAAGAAGCAGTAATGGCACACAAATCTTTTCTTCTTGTTTGAAGATTTCGTGTTGTGAAAAGTCTTAGGTTTGGGGGAACTTTCTCCTTCTTTTACAAAATTTGATTCATAGCCAAGACTAGTTTTTGAAATTTTACTCACATTGAGAACCTCATCAAGAGTAGCCTTTCCAGCATTCATCTTTTCAAAAGTTTTCTTGGCCTCTATGAGTTCGGTTTTGGTCTTCTCAAGTTCAATGTCACGTTTAGTGAGCATGACCTCAAGTTTAGCTAAAGAATCTTTTTGATTGTCATTTTCAGTGGATAACTCTTTAAGTTCACCTTTTACTTTCGATAATTTAGTGGAGAGTTTTTTATTTACCTTTTCAAAGACGGCGATTTTCTCTACACGCTTTTCCCAATCGGCATATAGCTCAGCATAGGCATCCAGTAGTTCGTTATAGTTTCCATCATCTTCTTCTTCATTTTCAGACTTCTTGTTCAGCGAGGAAGTATAACAGTTTATAAAAGATTCAGAAGATGTGATGGTAGATGTGATAACATCTGAAGCTACATCAGATTGATGTTCATGATTTGGAGGCGAGATTTCCATGATTGCTAAGTTTAGCGACTCATCTTCGTCCTCACTATCACTAAGGGTCGCACTTAGGCTCATCCCCTTTTTCTTCAGAGTATTGGCACATTCATTTGCATAATGCCCAAAGCCTTTACAGGCTCTACACTGAACAGATTCAGATCTATTTTTAGAAAAACTAGTGGGTTTCTTGAAAGTACTCTCATTATCCTCTTTTGGTTTATCAAACGTAGTTGGTTTTTTAGAAGAAAATTTGTTGTCCCTTTTGTTTTTGAGAAAAGAAGTAAATTTTTTTTGTTAAAAGAGCAACATCTTCGGTTTCCAAATTAGAAGTATCAATTTCATTTGAGATTTCCTCAATCTCTTTTGGAATTGAGGATGCTTTAGAAAGAGCAGAAGCAAGAGCAACACTTTCAGCTTTATGTTGTTGCTGAATGGAAATGTTCATTTCAAACATGATTAGCTTACCCACAAGAGTATCTAAAGCCATGGTCGCAGTATCATTTGCTTCTTCAATAGCAACTATTTTAATGTTGAACTTATCTGTGACAGTCCTTAACATTTTGCATACTAATCTAGCATTTGAAATAGGCTCACCTAGGGAGAGGCACTCATTTGAGATTTCTCGTATTCTTGCAGAATAGCTTTTTATGTCCTCAGTCTCAGTCATCCTCAAGTTTTCAAACTTGGTCATGAGAATTCTTAACCTAGTGGCTTTGACACTGTCATCACCTTCACAGTGAGCTTGCAAAATATCCCAGGCTTTCTTTGCTACATTTTGGTTTAAAACAAGTCTAAACATGTGTTCATCCACATGACTTGAAATAGCACCGAGAGCCTTAGAATTGTAATTAGCAAGAGTGACCTCATCAGTGGTCCATTCTTCCTCAGGTTTAATTTTATACACCTTTTCGGAGGTTTCACCCACTTCTTCTTTATTCTTAACTTCAACCTTAGGAGGGGACCAAGGAATAATGATTCTAAGCCATGCTCGTTCATCAATTGCTTTGATGAAGAGACACATTTTGGCTTTCCAGATAGCATAATTAGTACCATCTAAAACCGGGGGGAGGTATTGATTCAAGTGTCCTTCCATAATGACCACTCTTTCTTGGATCTCACTCAGTGAAGTCGAGTGTAGGCTTTGATACCAATTGAAATAAATTGAGCGGCTAGGAAGTTCACAGGAACACGAAACTAGCTGATGTGAGTCCTGATGCTATCGCACCAGCACTAGCACAACAGAGAAATGCAGCGGAATAATAAAAATAGAACAGAAATAAACAACGGATTAAACACTTATCTACAGCAATATGCTGTAGACAATAAAACTTCTCTTATTAAATCACTTTCAAATCAATTACAAAACGTAAACTAAGAGAATGACGAAATCAACAAAGAGAACTCTCACTGAAACAAAACTCCTCTCAGCCTGAAATCCTTCAGCCTTTTGGAGTGTAAAAAAAACGTGTATCTTGAACTGCCTTGAGACGTGTATTTATAGCCAAGGAGTTCAATCTTGATAAGTAAGGATGACCTTGATTGGATAGCTTGATTATTATCAATCTTCCTTTATCTCTTTATCTTTCTTCAAGCTATCTTTATCCCATGTGAGAGTCCTAAAATAAACAACCAAAACAATACTAAACACATAATAAAATTCGGTTAATAGGTTAGTAAATAAAAGAAAAATATTTACTTAATTTAAATACAAAGAAAGTAACAAAACATAATTAAGTCAACCTCTTTGACTTGGCCAAGTGTGATGCCATCACACTTTCATCATCCTTAAATTATGACTTGAATTATATTTTTATAAACTTGATTTATTTGTTGACTGCATATTGTTCGATTTCCAATCTCGGGGAAATTTTTATTATATGAGTTTAATCTAAGATAGAGTAATTTGTATTTGTTTCTAGTATTTTCATAATAAAATAAATCTCCCCCAATCATATTTTACTTATTTATTTTACATAAAAACAAGTATCACATATAGTAAAGTTGTCCTCAGGGATTCGACCGCATTTGCCTAATCTATACTACATCTACACCGTGCACTTGCGGTATTAAAACAAGTCGCTCGTTCAGTCTTGACATTTCACTTCACTTTAGACTAATTTCCTTTTAATTCGTCCCAATTAACTTGACAAAGTTTTTTATACTATTTTTCCTACGCATTTTCTCTCGTACTATGCTTTCATTTTTTACTTTTAATACTCACAACACCTCCTCGCACTAATTTTCTCTTCTGTTTTTTCTTAAATCTCGTGTCCAAAATTTCAAGTCTCAATTGAAGTGGGATGGAAAGAATACTCCTTGCATTTCATTACAAACTACACACTTTCCTCACTCCTCACATGACATTCCACCACAAACTACACACTTCTTTAAATGAAAATGTTTTATTATTTTTATATTAATGAGACCCACATATTATACTCACAACAACATTTCATTAATTATTTTCAATCCTACTTTTTTTCTCCTACCTCATTTTTTATATTCACAACATTTACTCTAATTATACTTTTACTCAATTTTTGTATAAATATTAAATGTGTAGTTTTTATTTGGAGTATTTAGTTGCTTACGGTGTGGGGGGGGACGGGGACTGGACAGGCCCATTGAAGTTGAAAGTAACACAATTTCTTCTGTAAAGAGAGTTACTATTTAAACCCCAAATACCTATTAGTATACCCCAAATGAAAAAATTGCAAAAATGCCATTGAGGTTAATTACTTCTTTACCCCTATTTTCATCTTCCCCTATTCCTCCATTAACTTTCACCCAACTACCATCCTCCTCTCTTCCATTAACTCTTTTACCACTCCATCATTTACCACCCCCACACACAACTACCATTCACCACTCCACCATTCACCAGTCCACCATTTACCATCCTCCTCTTCACCCAACTACCATCCTCCTCTTCCAATCAAAAGTTCATGAATGAAATGGCAATCCAAGCAAATAATAATGTAATCTTCTTTACACTATCTCTTTATTTTACATTTTAATGCATTTAGTTTTTTTAAAAAAAAATGATTTTTGACGGGGTCGGCTCTGAGTGGCCGATTCTGGGCTTATAGTCGGTCATCTCTGGCCGACTCTGGGTAAAAATACACCCACACCTGGCCGACTATATTCAATATTTTCCGCCATACCCGGCCGACTTTAAGAACAAATTTCCACCACTGTTGGCCGACTTTTTTAAATTTTTCCGCCACACCCGGCCGACTTTGTAGGAAAAAATAAGTCATCAATGGCCGACCCCAAATTTTTTCCACAAAACTTCCCTAATTGTTTCATTTATTTAATTTCAGTGTTCATTAGATGATGACAACTATGAATCTATTGATTTTAAGGCTATTTTAAGAGATTACACCGAAGAGTTCTCGGTGCCTACATATTTTTTCAATCGGGAAACGTGTTTCGATTGGGTTCGTAAAAAGGGAGAAGAGTATGAATTTGTTATGATTATAGGCCGATCAGATAATCCTGGAAGCCGTAGATCGTACCCTCGAATGACGCTCGTATGCGAACGTTGGGGGACATACAAAGAGAAGCCAATCTCGCTATCGTCTCAAGAATCGATTGAAAATGAATTGAAAGGCAGAAAGAAAGAAAAACGAAAAAGTGGAACAAAGAAATGTGATTGTAAGTTTCAGTTGAATGCTAGACAAGTGAATGAAGATGGTCAATGGAAATTGAAAGTGATATGCGGCGTTCACAATCATCCAATTTATGACTCTATGCTTGGTCATTCGTATGCGGGAAGATTACAAAAAGATGAGGAGGATTATGTGATAGCAATGTCTAATGCAAATAGCCGACCGAAGAATATATTATGTGGCTTAAGAGCGCAATTTCCGGAAAACAAATCCACAGTACGAAATATCTATAATGCGCGCTTGAAGAACAAATCAATTGAGCAGGCAGGTCGTACGCAAATGCAACAACTCATGTTTAGATTGAATGGTCATCGTTACCACTTTGAATATCGGCAATGCAAGCAGACTGGCCAAGTTAATCAGTTATTCTTCGCTCATCCGGATTGCATTAAATTGCTTAGAGCCTTTCCAAACATTTTATTTATGGATTGCACTTATAAGACAAATAGGTATAAGTTACCTTTGCTTGAGATTGTGGGGGTGACATCAACGAATATGACTTTCTTAGTTCTTTGCCGTGTATTTAGAGGTGAGAAAGAAGCAAACTACACGTGGGCATGCGAAGTATTGAAGTCTATGATGGACGAATCATGTATTCCTAATGTTATTGTGACCGATTGTGAGAAGGCTTTGATGAATTCAATTCGTTGGACGTTTCCAACTACAACTCATTTGCTTTGTCGATGGCATATTAGCAAAAATATTGTGACAAAATGTAAGAAAATGTTTGATAGGCAAGAGGAGTGGGAGTCGTTCATTCAGAGTTGGCATGCATTGGTTAAAGGCGTCTGAGAGACGAGTTCAACGACTGTTTGCGGCGATTACCAAAAGATTTCAAGCATTACCACGCGCGGTTGAGTATGTCATGAAACAATGGATTGTTCCATATAAAGAAAGATTTGTCTCATGCTGAACAAATAAAGTTTTACACTTTGAAAACTTGACAACAAATAGGTACGTGAATCAAACTTTATTTTTGTTATATATATGAGTCTTATGTTTTGTATATATTCATGCTAATAGGGTGGAGAATCAAACTTTATTTTTGTTATATATAAGAGTCTTATGTTTTGTATATATTCATGCTAATAGGGTGGAGAGTCAACATGCCTTGTTGAAGAAACAACTTCAATCGAGTCAGGGAGCGTTTGAGACTTGTTGGAAACAAATTCATACACTTATTGAGTCATCTCATGTTGCAATTATTGCCTCATTCGAAAAAAGCAAGACGGTGGTACAACATAGATTCAAACAACCGTTATGGAGCGAGATTAGGGGTCGTGTGCTATAAGTGCATTGAATTTGATTTACAACTCGTTGAATGATCTATTTGATCGTGACCGAGACCCATCAGTGTGTGATTGTACTGTGAGATCGACATGCGGACTTCCTTGTCCACACGAGCTTACCGAGTATGTGAAATTCATGTCACCCATTCCCCTAAATAAAATTCATGCATTTTGGCGTAAGCTAGACACCCTACCGATAGTAAGCTATGAGGATAACATTGATGAAGAGATTCGTAACCGATACAAAGATTGTTGTAATACTCTTGATAGTAGATTTGAGGCGGCACCAAGAATTGGAAAGAATTTGATTGTACGGAAATTGACTGAGATCTGCTATCCTGAAACAATAGTGGCCCATGAACCTGAAGTAAAAATCAATAATAAGGGTCGTCCTAGAGGAAAGAATGCCAAGCTTGAGAATTCCACAAAGCGTGATCCTAGCGCATTTGAGTATGTGGAGGCCATACCCGACAGTGTTATATTCAAATCCCTTCCAAACCAATGTTCTCAAATTTTACAGGTAAAAATCTTTCTAAACTATTTATCGTGCTCACTTATATGTACATAGTTAAAAATTATAGTCATTTATACTGATTTTACCATTCTTGAATTTCTCTTATAGCCCATGCGTCGAAAAGGCCAACATGATATTCCATATCTTGATCAACTACCACTTTACATGCACGATTATATTGAGAAAACAATTGATGTTCGTGCGGATGGAAATTGTGGGTTCCGTTGTATCGCGGAGTTGATTGGACGTAAAACAGATGAATGGCGCTGGGTTCGGGGAAAGTTATTCATGGAGATAACTGGATACCAAGAACTATATGGTAAGTTATTCATGGACCAGAGTAGGGTGGCGGCAGTCCTTAACAGTCTCAACTGGTACGACGGTCCATGCCTATCACCATATTGGTTTAATGTTGTAGAAATGGGATACGCGGTTGCAAATGCACTGAACGTTGCATTAGTGAGTTTAAGCAACTCAATCTCTTTGACATTTCTTCCTACCACGAAAACCATTACCCACAACGCCAAAATTGTATTGTATTGCACATGTCAACGGAAATCATTACATTCAAGTGATTTTGAAGGAAGGATGTCCATTACCGCCACTTCCGTTCAATTGGTATGATCTTCGTCAACATTATGCAACTGGATGGCTTGACTATTATCAACATCGACTAGTACAAGTACCCGATAACTCAAATGATGTTATTCATATTAAATGATGTAATCAAGTTGGATGATGCATTTCTGTTAAATAGTTTATATCAATTCTATAGACTTTTATTTAAATTTCCGTATTTCATAAATATCTTTAATTTCATGGAATAATTAAATAATTATACAAATCTTTAATAAAAACATAAAATAAAAATGATATATTATTTTTCATGTATGACTACATAAAAAAAAATCAAAATTACAAGGGTCGGCCACTAGTGGCCGATTCTGGGAAAATAGTCGTCCATAGGTGACCGATTTAATTGGAAACTCGTCGGCCAACAGGGGCCGACTTTACACACACTGTGGCAAGCAATGGTGGCCGACCCCTGCACAAAGAGTTCCCTTTACATTTTTTTTGAAATTTTCTGGAATACAGTTTACAATGGAACAATATCTTGAAACCAAAAAAAAAAATACCATTTTTTGCAAGGTCGGTCAGTAACTGGCCGACTATTTTCCCAGAAACGGCCGTGACTGGCCGACTGTTTTCCCAGAATCGGCCATTAGTTGCCGACCCCTTTAATTTTCCTTTTTTTTTATTCGCATAGATTGGCTAATAGGTCTATCTTTCTGGGGGATGGAGGGAGTAAGATACTACATTAGCACATAAAAGAACCACATATAAAAGCAAAACAACAAGGAATTAAGAACTAAGTTCTAATATAACAGGTTTCAATGTCTTAACACCAAATAGACAACATACTGAACTGAATCATCAATTCTTCCAAGTTTTAAACAGCAAAATTTGCACATCAAACAGTGTATCCAAAACATTTGTTCAAACATGAGTAACAAAAAAAAACTACCATTTAATCCCTTCCACCACCACGAGAAGTCGATGGTAATTCTCGTTGCTTCAAGTGCTCTAAATATGACATTCGCGAACTCTTGTGCGATCACGGACTCATCTCCACTTCTCCATCTCCTCGCAATTGGCGGCATGCACTCACGAACATTCTTTAACATATTCCAAGGATTTGCACGACCAACCTCATTGGTCCTCTTAAGCTACTTGAGATCTTTGAGATTCGGGGATAAGAATCGGATGAGAAACATTATAGTACCACGGTAAGTAATTGTTGACGAGTGTCTTGTGGTACTCGTATCTCCTCAATATCATCTAGATCAAGCAAGGCATTCTTCCAACGAATGAATAATTGTGCATTCGCGAACCATCCCGCGTAAGTTTTGGTATCTCCTCGAGGCAATCCATGGAATAGTGGCATGGATGGTATTATTTGGACGTATCCAAACCGTCTCAAGACCCGATCTCGGGAGATGTGGTTCAATTACATTTGCGGCAACAATCGATCCTATATAAAGAGAAACTTTGGGAAAAGGGTATCGTTCTCGATTACCCTCATACGGCCTCCAAACCACCTACAATTACAAACATGATATAAATCATTAATGTGCTTTTCACGAGAGTTTAAGTAAACATTATAGATATTTCAATATATATATATATATATATATATATATATATATATATATATATATATATATATATATATATATATATATATATATACTTACATCCGTACTCGTTAGTACGTCCATATGTTGCCTTTTCATCTCCACGGATGCATACGCTCCGAGATTGACCCCGCGGGTCCCACCTTCTTGTGAGTGGTGAAGTACGAAGATAGGTGCTTTGCTCAAATCACATCTAAAATCCGGAAATCTCTCATACACCCATGATGCGGTAAAGTCAAGTATCCAGATATACGATTGCAATTATACCTCGAAGCTTTTCCAAGTTGCCGGTAAAGGTATGCTAAAGCTCCGGCACCCCAAGCATATTTTCCTATCATTTCCTCGTCTCTAAAAAAATTCAAATATCTCACATTCACACAAGTCCCGGTCTTATCAGCAA
Source organism: Adenophora triphylla var. japonica (assembly GCA_022495995.1). Classification (NCBI taxonomy): domain Eukaryota; kingdom Viridiplantae; phylum Streptophyta; class Magnoliopsida; order Asterales; family Campanulaceae; genus Adenophora; species Adenophora triphylla. The sequence continues at coordinate 53,788 of JAFEMH010003691.1, forward strand.
AGATTGTGTACCCCAACACGTAAAAAAGATAGGCTTTTGCAGCCGAGGCAGCTTTTCGTGGGTCAGGCGAAGACATTTCCGGAGAGAACTTTTTTTTCAGCCAATCAAGACTTACCTTTCCACTACCTCTCTTGAGTAAGCCTTCGCTAGCCTGTTTTTTATTCACCCCTAAAACCTGATGAATTATATCAACTGGTCCCACCTTAGAGTAAGAAGGATTCTCCAATAGTGGTTGCCCGATGGCAACCGGAGCCCCGTCAAGCAAAAGACATCTTGAGGGTGATCGTCATTTCCCCAAATGGCAAATGGAAACTATTACTTTCCAAGTGCCATCGATCCGAGAATGCACGAATCAACGTCTTGTCCAAATGATCATGGACTCCATTTACTACTAAAAGAAGATTTGAATTACCTAGAATTTCTGTAACCGGTGCAGTCATATTCTCAAAATCCAACTCCCATTGCTTCAACTTCGCCACATGGTTAATACATTTGAAGTTGCGCACATCACGTCCTTGCCATATCATCCCCGCCACATGATTTTCATATGATAATAATAAATCTTTACACACCGGGCCACCAGGAAAACCCGCATCTGCTTCTTCTTCATCCTCATTTTCTTCTTCTCGTTCCGGTACATATGTCATTTGATTTTCATTAGTATTTGGTGGAGATGTTTCCATACTATCTAGATTCTCACCTTCATCCTCAGTTTCAGAATCACCATCCTGCTCAAATTGTCTAGCATTTGAACTATCTCCTCGATGCAACATCTCCTCACGCAACCTCTCTTCCCGTTCCCTCTCTTCCCGTTCCCTCTCTATCCGTTCCCTTCTGGCAGAGGCAGTGGTCTTTTTCCCTCTAATAAATTGTTTAACTGCAATAAACATCAAATGAATAATCAATTCTAAGCCAATTATCAAAATTTCTAAAATCAAAAATGAAGAACTACATTAACAAAAATCATATACATAGTCTTTCTAAACACAATAAAAAATAAAAAATAAATAAAAAATAAAAAATGAGAGACAAAAATCATATACATAGTCTTTCTAAACACAAAAAAAAATAAAAAAAAAATAAAAAATGAAAAATGAGAGGGTCGGCAGGAATCAGTTGATTTTATACAGAAAAGTCGGCCGGGTGTGACTGAAAAATGAGGCAAAAGTCGGCCAGGGGTTTGAGGATTTTTTGCCCAGAGTCGGCCGTGTCTGGCCGACTATCTACCCAGAGTCGGCAGACACTGACCGACCCACGTAAGATCCAGATTTCGACCAAGGATTTACAAATTGAGCTTATACCAACAATATTTCCATGAAATCAAGCATGAAAACTAAACAATTTGACTAAATTTGTAACGATATTACAAAAAACGAAACCCTAAAAAGAAATTTGTGCTTACCTTTTCCACCAAGGCTTGACATTGTTGTTGTTGAATGTTCTTCTTGTTCTTCTTCTTCTTCTCTTTCACTCTCTCTCTCTCTCTCTCTATACCGTGTTCTTCTTATCTCTCTACCCGTTTCTTCTTCTCTCTCTCTAAAAAGGCCGGTCAAATGGAAATGGGGGTGGGTGAAAATTGGAATATGATAAAGGGGTGACATTAAGGGTATAAAGGGAAAGTAAAGGGGTGTGTACAATTTATTTGGGGGTGATATTAGTAATGGGGTATACTAATAGGTATTTGGGGTTTAAATAGTAACTAGTGTAACACCCGTGCGTTAAACGCACGTCCATAACACTTTGACAAAAACAGAGCCATAAATAAAAGAGTCAATAAAAATACAAGGATAAATATTAAATTGACTATTCAGTGATCCCAATATTATCATTTGTAGATTAAAATAAAAATTGCAGGAATTATGTAATTGAAGAAAAATATTTATCATGGTCCTTTCCAAGTATATTGCTTGCTCCTTGGCTTCCTTCTTATGAGCCACCACTTTTGCACCCTTGGATGCTGAGGCATAATTATATTTTGTCCCATCAGGTTTGAGCCTGTGAGTGATGTTAATACCCACTTGGTCAGCTCAAGCCTTCCTCTTGCTTTGTAATGTTTCTTAACTCGTCCAAATTTTGAGGACGCGAGCTGAGCTGAGTTTGCTCATTTTGTAGCGAGTCTATTTTCTTTTTAACATATCTTTCATGAGGTTGTATTTCACAAACTAAAGCGGCATAACCTAAAACTCTCCAAACTACTTCCCTCAATGTTGCATTTGTACCCTGAAGTGGGCACTCAGAAATTTCATAGCTACAATTGCGATCAATGGAAACTTGGATAACTAAAGATACATTAAACTTGAAAAAGCAATCCGCCTGTACAATTGATGCTTCTATCTTCAACGTATGAATATGCACTACTGTTAGTCAAACTACTATTGTAAGAATTTTATGGCACAACTTAATAGTATGCCAAAAATAACAAATTCAGAAGTGAAAGTAAGATGAACGTGCATTCTATGGCACAACTTAAGCTTGACAATTAATAGTACCCCAAAAATTGCATAATGAAATTTGATCCTTCTCCAATATAGAAAAGTGAAGCAATAAACATAAAATGATTTATGTCAAGCCAGAAGTAACTGCGCATGTGAAAGCTCAAAGCATGGAGACGTTTCTGTATTCCATCAATACATTCTGCATTCTCTTCATCGGGCTTAAGTAGAAGCAATACACATCTTAAGGCCATAAAAAACAGTGCTAGTATTTCTATTGGATACCCATAAACACCCTGAAAACATAAAAGAAAAACAACGTTAGAACTCTGTGTGTGTGCATGTGTTTTCGATATCATTTACACCTAGAAATTATATTGCTGAGGCTCTATTTTTATCACGGAATATGAATTTCTAGAACACATTTTTCCAGATTTTCTGGTGTTTGGCAATTTCAGGGAAAAAAAAAGTATCAACAATAAGATATCATGCCAGTCCATTGTAAATCACACATTCTCATAAAATATTTCGTCCAAAATTTAATAATTTTGGGAGAAAGAAGAGAAAGTTATCTTAGTATGTCTACTGCCAGAGAGAAAGAAGAGAAAGTTGTACTCCCTCCGTCCCAAAATGATCTTTCCACTTTTTTGGCCTGTTAATGCGAAGATACTTGAGCAATAAATTTACGCTAATTCATTATCATAGTTAAATTTCAAAACATGTTATTAACACAACATTATAAATACTATCAATAACCACTTTTAGATGTTAATTAAGATAATTAAATTAATAAAAAAATATTGCTCAAAGTACCTTCGTATTAACAACAAAATAGTGGGAAGATCATTTCGGGATAGAGGGAGTGACAAGTAAACCAAAAGTGCTTGCCAAAGAGCTCTAGGCTCTAGCATAAGCGGCATAATCTATATCTTTCTCTAGGGAAGGTCAAGGGTTCAATCCCACCAATGACAAAATTCACTCTCCAGTTGACCTATTGTAATAGATCAGCTGATTAAATATTTTTAGAAGGACCAGATCTGCTGTTCAAATGAAACTTCAAGTCGTAACCTAGGTGTGTACGCTAATGTGTAATATAATATACATATTTCTCTTTGTTGTCTCAATGGTATTTGCAAGTTAATCAAAAGCATAAAGGAAAAATAGAAGGAAATTAAAGATAGAAGTAAATATCAGCTTAGTGTCCACCTGAAATGTCCCTTTTCAAAGGTTAAACATTAGTGGACTAATTTACAGCCCTAGAGAATGATCATTTTAGTAAATCACTCATTAAATCCATTTAGTTTAGGGGATAACAAGATGAACTCAATATAAAAAAGTTAGATGCCTAGTTTAGGAAACAAATTCTTCAATTCGGATAATGAACATAGCTATTGTGCTTCATGGTAGTCAGACCAAACTTTGTATATCCTGCATTAATGACAAACAGGCAAGGAAGCAGCCCTTATATTGGTCTTGAGCTAAAGTCTGACTAATGTATCCTCTTATATGTGTTCAATCTTCTCCCAACATATATTGGCATTTAATGGGTAAAACTATTGTTGCCATAAAATCCTACCATATTTATTCACTAATGACAAAATTATGCAGTCACGACAAGAATCTACCCAGCCAATATAAAGCACGCCGGATTTATTAACATATTCGCCATCTTGTTCAAAAGAGAAAAAAAACATATATACCTATCATTAAAACAAGTGCCACGAATGTTACTCTAATAGAAACACAAGGTAACAAGCGACATACAGATCTCATAAACACTATGGACTTCTCGGCTCGAAGAGCAAAACCATGCATGTCGATCTGCTGCATGACAAATAACAGTAATGCAACATCTGTATCAGAGTTCAATCACTAAAATTATAGGCATGAAAACATACTGCCCAATTGTGCGTCTTAGACAATCTTCTCGCAAGGGCATGTATGCAGTATGCAACATCTGCTCGAGGTCTTGTAGCCGAGATAGAAGCAAATATAGCTGAAACAAGAGGTGGGTTGGAGAAAAAACATTAGGTGACCCTTCGACACGGAGATTCCAAACAAATAAGTAAATTGTAAGTAGAAATTCAGGGAGTGCCAAAATACTTTCTAACTCCCATATCAATAGAATTCCCACCTCTTACGTGTCTCTCTTTAGCTGGTTTCTCAACATGATTTGTGGCCTTAACAATATTTATGTCCAATTCCTGCAGAATCCAAGTTCCAACTAAGAAAATAATAATAATAATAATAATAATAATAATAATAATAATAATAATAATAATAATAATAATAATAATAATAATAATAATAATAATAATAATAATAATAATAATAATAATAATAATAATAATAATAATAATAATAATAAAACTAAGAAAATCAGACAATAGCACAACACAAGAAGCCATCACAGGGTTTACATTATCACATAAATGCTAATATTCTAGCACTAACCTTGTAACCAATATTTACTTTTGCCAAGTTGACAGTTGTGCTATCCTTAATGGCTCCAAGTGCTTTTCTCAAGCTGTTATGTGTTCCCACTCCTGACATGCTATCTCTCAGTCACGATAAATGTACGCCCGCACTGGACTAATGAGATGAATCTGGATTCACACTAAAACCCCACAAATCTACAAGATTAGACACATAAACTCTATGAAATTGAAATAAAATAACACTTGATCGAAAGCCATTAGCAATCCCAACAGAATACACATTGATCGCACTTCTACAGGAAAAAAGAATCAAACACAAGCCATCTCCAGTCCAAATGAGTTATATGCAATTCAATTCAACTGATCTAGTCTAAATCTGATCAAGAGCAAATGAAAAGTTTTTGGCCAATGATTTTGGGATGGGGGGGGTTTGTAATTATTAAGAATAAAAATGTATATTTCCACTCATAATTAACACATATGTTACACATAGAAACTAATCATTATGCCAACCTTCAAAACCTAACAACATATCATAATAACAGATAAAAGCTTTTCCTCTTCCTGTAAGAACATATGATGAACCCTCCAAAATCCTGAATTCCACCGAAAAAACGGAAATTGACATACAAAAACAGACAGAAACTAACCAGTAATAAAAAAAAAGCCTCAAAACCGATACAAAATTCTAAATAAAACTCAATATAACTACAATGAGGTCATCATCAAAGATCTTACGAAATTAAAAAAAAATCCCAAAAAATCAATAAAATTCCATAAATAAACATTCTTTCGAGCTCAAAATACACAAACAAGAACACAAGAACAGAAACATTGAGAGGGATCCGGCGAGAAAGTAGAAAAAGTTGAAATGTCGGAGAGAAAATGGGGAGAAAACAGAGAATTTCTGACCTGTGTTCTTCGGATTAGATCATTCCCTCTGACCTGTGTTCTTCTGACCTGTGGCCAATTTCTTCTCCCTATATACGAAGATGTGTGGGGTTTAGATCCACAGAAGAAGAGAGAGGGGGTGGAGACCATGGCAGAAGAGAGAGGGGGAGGCGAAGACGGGGCGGGAGTAGAGAGAAGCGACGCTGGAGAGGAGAGGGAGTAGAGAGAAGGTGTGGGAGAGCAGGGAGGGAAGAGGGAATGACGCTGGAGAGGGAGGAGAGAGAGAAGAAAGACGTTTGCTTATACACGGAATATCAAAGGGCGGCTTACTGTGTACGCTTAGTAAAGGGGGCAATTTGGAGATTTAAAAAATAGTGAAGATTGAGCGGGAAAATGAAGTGCTAAAATCACTTCAGCCATTATATTATAATAGAAGTCGTAAACTCACTTGAATTGCATAAGTTTTCCCGCCGCCTCTAGCACCAAATCCTATAAATGTTGCTTTCTTGCCATTCAAAACATCAGGAATCAAAGGCTTGATCTCCCTAGAGAAGATTAGATCCATACCCTCATTTTGTTCATAGCAATGATGGCAGCCACATTGTGATTTGAGTGTGACAGCAGTGGTCATCATTCCATAGAAGGTGAAGTAGAGCATATTGAAATACATGTATAGATAGCAAATAAATTTCACCGCTGTCCACTCAAATGAGCCCATGGAGTAGAAGATGGCACAGTAAATAAGTGTATATGCTAACACGTAAGGGAACTCAATGGCACCCTACAAAAGAGAAAAGGCAAAAAGGCTTAATGACTTTAGGATATAGAAAGAAAAAAAAAAGTTATTGCAGCCCTTTGTACAATAAATACCCAAATTAAAATTCGAAGTTTTCAATTCGGAAATATCAGCCAAGGACAGACAATACCATAAGAAAAACTGTAACAAAGAATCATGCTAACAAATGACCTAATAGAAGGGTAATACGAGAGAGGAATTTTTTATTATTTTTGCCTCTGTTTTTGCACTCCGATCTAGAATATTAATCTAGAAAAAAAAAAATACTCCCTCTGTCCCAAAATGAATGTCTAAAAAAATTAAAATTTTCTCAATTTGGGACGGACGGAGTAAGATGTTTGTTTAATCTTGTGCATGGTACATTTTGGGAGCTTCCTTTAGGAGCTGTAATTTTCATTATTCTATTGCTTAAAACGTTAAGAGTATGTCACATTTTAAGGATACAACTGACTTCCATTCATATCCCCGATAATTAAGCTTATACTATACTTTTACTGAAACTCAAAGTTAATGTGTTTGGATAAGTTCAAACTTTTCAACACTAAACTCTTCAAGGGTATATTCAGAGAACTGCTTAGTGTCATAATTGATTAGCTAAACCATTTGCATACCAAAATCAACACAATACATCATAATTTTCATAATGCTCTTTTTTGTATGCAACAATGGTCATTTCAATCCACAAAATTATCCACAAATTTAGTTCCATGGATAATTCATAAGAAATGGAATAGAATAACGATCATCACAAGCCCTAAAATTGTAGAATCATCAAAAACCATAATGTTCATGCATAGGAAACAAATCAAAGAGAAATCAATTGTTCTAAATGATAACTTAAGATCCGAGAAACAGGGCAAAACTATGAAAAACAAACTGACCTCAACATCAGTAGGCAGGAAGTAGATGAACAGGTAATACCCAATCACAGTCCAAATGTGATTCCAATTCCAAACCCAAATAACCCCATAATTGTACTAACTATACCCATCTTCAATTTTCTTTCGGATCACCCCTCTAAATTCCCTTAAATGTCGGACGAAAATTTATCAAAGAAAAAGCAAACCCAGAAAATTCCCCACTCTAAAACATCAAAATCATCATCTGGGTAGTCACCAAAATCAGGATTTTGTATGGAAAGTTATTGAGTTGCAGCGGAGGACGTATGAGCCATGGTTCTTCAAAGCAATCTCTTCATTGGCTGCTTGCAGAAGAGAGAAGAGAGAAGAGAGACCGGCAGGTGAGTAGAGGGAGAGACGCCCAGAGAGTGTGTAGAGAGAGATCGAGAAGATGGAATACGAGAGGATGGCTTATTTTGTAAGCTATTAAGGTTATTTTTCAATTTATGAGTATTCAAAAGGGGTGTATCAAATAGGGGTGTATTCAGCAATTGACATGGGGAATGAATTTAGTCTTTATTAAGTCCAAGTGTTTGTTTTGGAGGGAAAATGGTGGGTGTGCTGAAGTGCGCACTTCAGCCTTTATATAGTTATAGACTTCTTTCTGTAAAATACAAAAGAAAAAGGTAAATCTCGAGTCGGCCCAATTTAGATAGAAACCAGTAATTGAACTGGGCTTGGATTTAATTCGGGGCCTAAGCCCACCCAATCTATGAAAATTGTCCGCTGTGTGTGTTAGGGTTTTCCCGAAGAAAGCTTTATTACTCCTACCTCATCTCTTCTTTCACTCTCTCGGCATATTAGGGTTTCACAACAATCGGACGGCCGCATCGTTGGATCTTCACCGGCGAAACCAAACATGGTCAGTAGCCTCTCCGTTCGTTTATAGTTTCACACACACAAAAATATACAGAAGCTAATCGTTCTGAATTGGGTTGGGATATGATTTGTGAATAGCTACATCATTTCTGTATTTTAGGTCGTTTATTTGATTCCTTAGATTGAAATCAACAGTTGGAAGACTTCGTCTTTGCGGCTTAACTTATTTGTTTGCAGCGGATTTGTTTGAGCTGAGAGTTATGTTATACAATCTCACCTTTTTCCCCTTAAAAATGCATAAATTTTTTTATATATATATTTTTGTTTATTTATTAAAATGTATACATGCATTGTAATACAAACCTTGATAATTTTATACTATTAACTGGTTAATTTATTGCTAGTTGATTTTGCTGGGGTTTTGATATTGCTGGGGCTCGTAATTAATTATTTTTTTCCAGGTGCAAATGTTTGATTTTCATAGCATTATTGTCTGCGATTCCAATCTATATGTGCATACTATACCCAGACCATAAGATCTCATTGAAAACACTTTCAAAATGAGCTCTAGATTTTTTACGGTGGTCATGTTCCAACTCTTAAGTTTTATTACCAATGCATGATCAAAGAGACTTTTCTTAATATTAAAGAACATTGTAAGAGCTAAATTTAATCCAATTTTTTTGTAAATATAATATCAAAACTGCTCTGAAACAGTAAACTCCACTTTTCCTGAATACTTGTTTATGATAGTGATTAGAGCTAGTGCTGCAGTCTGGCGTACTGCTTGTAACTCTGCCAAGCATTTGGCTCCTGATGGCTGTGTTTACTATGTTAAATCTTCCGGCCTTTTGGATGACCCGACCAATTTTATCTTGATTATTATGTATTTATGCCCTTTTTACAATTCACAAACATGGTTTTAGTTGAGTAGTTTTATCATCAAACTTGCATTGCTGTGCTGTAACAGGCTAGAGGACTAAAGAAGCATTTGAAGAGGCTCAATGCCCCCAAGCATTGGATGCTTGACAAACTTGGAGGAGCATTTGTAAGTCAATACCTACATTATGCTATACATCTTCATGTTTGTTTTACACATGATGGTTCTGTGTGAAGTGACTACACACTTTGCTCTTCTGTGTAATAGGCCCCCAAGCCATCATCTGGTCCTCACAAATCCAGGGAGTGCCTACCCCTTATTCTGATATTGCGTAACAGATTGAAATATGCTCTTACTTATCGTGAGGTCATTGCTATTTTGATGCAACGTCATATTCTTGTTGATGGGAAGGTCAGGACGGACAAGACTTACCCTGCAGGATTCATGGGTAGGAAGATCCTTCTTGCTTTACATTCCTTATTTCTTTTTTCTTTTCATTTTGTGCTGGGTTATGTGAGAGCATTGGGAGCTTTCTCAACAAGAAACTTAATATGTGTCTCTGGTAGCTTATTTTCTTGAAATTGGCAATGATTAAGGTTTTCAAGAAATAATGTTTGTCTCCTACTGGACCTGCCAGCATCTGCAGAATTTTTATGCTATGAAATTTTCTACTACTAAGAATGAAGACATTATCTATCCCTCGCGCTAATTGGATGTCACTTGTTCTGATTTACTACGTTTTAGTGATTCTTCCAGGAATATTCTAACCTAGATGGCTTATGTTCATGTGAGATGATTAGATTTCTGGTACGCCAGCAGAGATGAAATGTGTGCTTTTGTTCGGTTTACTGTTAGTGTGGTTAGCTTTATATCCATATACAAGATTGACTAACTAGAAGTTTGGCTGGGCAGCTTTTGCATGATGACTCTTGTTATTAGGTTGCCAGAATACTGCTGCTTCATATTAATCACATAGTGCTTAATCTGAAGCTGAACTCTTGAAAATCATACTCTGTTTTGTTTGCTTCACTTGCAGATGTTGTGTCCATCCCCAAGACTAATGAGAATTTCCGTCTCCTTTATGACACCAAGGGCAGATTCCGTCTCCATTCAATCAGGGATGAAGAGGCAAAGGTTAGTGCTTTGGAAGTCTTGGAAACATACTTCCTTGGATTTATGACTGCTACAATGACCAATGTGCTGCAGCTTGTAGCCATCAGTCATTTTTGGGCAATCAACAGTTGAGATTAAAGGCATGACTTTGAACTTATTTAGTCCAATTTTATCTCACCGTTCATTGCCAAAAATGACATGTGGCCTAAAGTGCTAGCAGCACAGCAGTCCCTCGCCCATGCTACCATGGGCTTATGCGATCAGCCTGATATCCACATGTATTTTGTTTGCTTCATTTGGTATGGGTAGCAAATTTGTTACGTTTAAACACTTCTATTTGGATAGGTCTCATTTTTTGGTGTTACAAAGGAAAAGCTTGTGATGGCTGATTATTAAAAGATAGTTCTGTGTTGTTTCCTTACTGAAAAGCTTGTGATGGCTGATTATTAAAAGATAGTTCTGTGTTGTTTCCTTACTATAATAGATTTTGTCAGATTTGCTATAGGTGCTTCTGAATTCTAATACTCCCTCCGTCCCATTACAAAAAGCACAAAAGCCCCATTTTGGTAACCCAAGAAGGAAAGTTTTTATTACTTGTTTAATCATGAGACTCACTTGTCATACTCACATCATCTATCTACTTACTATTCTCTACCCCACTTTCTCTCTCCTACCTCAACTTCTCATACTACACACTTTCTCCACTATACACTTCCCTTAATCTTGTGCAAAACCAATTTTGTGCCTTTTGTAATGGGATGGAGGGAGTAGAGCATAGATGAAGGGGTTGATGAGGTGGCAATACAACGATCTAAAGTCCCAAACTAGCATCATATTAATGGATTTGTCTTTTTAGTATTTCCGTATCAAATTTTGTGGGTTTTGATATGAGATGGACTCTGCAACTAACTACTTACATGAAATGGCTTGTCTTAGAACTGGTGGTTTCACTAAAAATCAGGAATCTTTCTGTAGGAAATGTTTAACATGCTTTTATTTACTTGTTGTTCCTTAAGTACATAATTTGATTTAAAATTGCAGTAATTACTCTTTCATGTCATTGCTATATGACATTATATACACATATTTCTCTATGTATTCATTCTAATTGACTCATTTCTTTTTTGTGCAGTTCAAGCTCTGCAAAGTCAGGTCAGTGCAGTTTGGTTCAAAAGGAATCCCGTATATTAATACCTACGATGGAAGAACCATCCGCTACCCTGACCCTCTAATCAAGGCCAACGACACCATTAAACTTGACCTAGAGACCAACAAGATCACCGAATTCATCAAGTTTGATGTTGGCAACGTTGTTATGGTGACTGGTGGAAGGAACAGGGGCCGTGTTGGAGTCATCAAGAATAGGGAGAAGCATAAGGGAAGTTTCGAGACTGTCCATATCCAGGATTCTACTGGGCACGAGTTTGCTACCCGATTGGGTAATGTGTTTACCCTTGGTAAGGGTACAAAGCCATGGGTATCTCTTCCAAAGGGCAAGGGTATTAAGTTGACCATCATTGAGGAGGCCAGAAAGAGGCTCGCTGCCCAAGGAGCAACTACAGCCTAAAACATCTGTTTTGGGTACGAAATTTGGTGTTTTTTTTGCATGTATGTTTAATGAAGAGTTTTGAGTATATGTTTTCTGATTCAGTAATTCTGCTATAGATTCTGGACTTTTGTTGAGAAGTTTTGTTTTGTTATGTTCAAGTATTATTAGTTTTGGGTATGCTCTTTAAATGCTGAAGGCTTTCTACTTTTTTTTTTTTTTCAAATTATTAACTTGTCATTAAATTTTTGGGTTCAAATTTTTCTTAACTGTAGCGTAACTCTTTTGCTCATGATTCTATATGGTACTCTCTCTGTCCTGGTGTTTGTTCCAAAATTTTGCTCATGATTCTATTTGGGTCTAAAAGATGTTGAAAACTAGCAATTAAGGACTTCATTTGTTTTTAGGGTAGACTAACTACATCAGAATGGGCCTAAAGATGTCGATTTTTTTTAATATTGAAATTATTATTTAAATAAAATTTAATTTAGTCAGTGAAAAATCTACTTTTAGTCGTTTAAAGTTTAAAATATTCTTTTTGCTTCTTAAGGAGTAAAATTAATTTCAATTAAGTTCACAAGTACACGTATACTCTCTCTGTCCCGCTACAAACCGCACACTTTCTATTTTGGGCGTCCCATTACAAACTGCACACTTCCTAAAATGACAAAGAATTTTTACTATTCCCTCCAGTCATTCTCTCTCCTACATTATTTTAATACTCATAACACCATTATAATTTACTATTCCCTCCACTCATTCTCTCTCCTATTTTACTTTTACACTCACAACATTTATATCATTATTTTTTTTCTTAATCCCCGCACAAACAGTAAGTAACAATGTGATTACTAGCGGGACGAAGGGAGTATTTTGATTTAGTACACATTCTGATTTAACTAAAAAAATCTAATATTTATGTAAAAAAGCCGTAATTGCTAGTTTTCGACATTTTTTAGACCCTATATGTGAATTTTAGACATTCGTGTCCCATCCTAAGAACGGCCGCCAAACTTCTTGCCCTTGTCATTTTGCAGTTCTAAATTTTGCTTGTTCCATATTCTCTACTTTTTCGTTCAAAGGGGCACAAATTTTCTTATTGAGCGTCTCATTTAAAAAAATTTAAAGGGGTACAACCCAAAAATGAATTTTTTTTATTACTTTTTTATTTGTGGAACCCACTTGTCATACTCACAATAAATACTCCCTCCGTCCCAATCGAGTGTACACTTATTTTCTTTTTGGTCTGTTCCAGCCGAGTGTGAACTGTCCAAAATGGAAGAGAATCTTCACTATTTACTCCACTCTTTCTCTCTATATTTTAGTCCTTTACAGTTTAAAATATTATTCTCTCTCCTAAGGAGTAAATTAATTTCACTCAAGTTCTTGCCCTTTAAAGTTTTATTTTTTGCTCCTTAAGGAGATAACATTAATTTCAATTTTCTCTCTCTTACACTTTTAAGTAATCGGTACATTGTGATTTAGTACATACTGTATTCACTAACTATTAACTTTCTAATATTCTACATCACCCTATATGTGAGTACTTACAATATTTATTCCACTATACTCCCTCCGTCCTAGTTCAAGCTTCACCATTTTGGGAGTGACACAAAATTTAAGGAAAGTGTTGAGTGAAAAATGGTTGTGAGAGAGAATAAGTGAGTGAGTATGACAAATGAGACCCACAATTTAAATATGTGAGGAGAAAAAGTTAGTGGATATGACAAGTGGGTCCCACAATTTATGAATGTGAGTATGAGAAGTGGGGTATGTATAATAGAATATTAATAAACCTTTTTCATTTTAGGAAATGTGAAGCTTCTATCGGGACATCAATTTGGGTAAAAGGTGAAGCTTTGGACGGAACGGAGAGAGTACACTTTTTCTCTTTTCTACATCACTTTTTTTAATTTTCGTGCAAGACAAAAACTTTGCCCCTTCGAATAATGAGACAGATTCAGATGGGACTGAGGGAGTATAAGTTTTGCATTTCCAAATACAGGAAAGTCTTTGTGCAATTTTATCAAGATATTATGATGCAATCATTGTACACAATGCAATCATTGTACACATAAAATAAATTGTTTTTTTGAAAAAGATTGATAAGTTGATTGTAACGCTTAAAATGGGATAAATGTAGCATTAAGATATGATCATAAGACCCCAGTTAGTAGATGTTTAAATTGTTCGGTTTGAACTAATTTAAAGATTGAATTGTTAATTATCATTGATTTGAGAAAATTATAAATCAAATTGAATCATAAAAAATATCAAATCAAATCAAATAACAGGTTCTTTTGATTCAATCGCGGTCTCATTTCGCGGTTCAAACTGCGATTTAGCGATCTGATTTATAAATTTTGCTTCAGTTTTTTTTTTTTGTTAAAAATATAATATTATATGTATTCATTTTGATTAGTTCATAAGCCTCTATAGATTTCATGTAAATGCAAAAAATAAAATAAAATAGAATTACTAAAGAATGAGAGTGTAACATGCTTCCAAGCATATACATCAGAAATGGAGAGCTAGACAATTGAATAATGGAGATTTCATTGATCATCTTATCTTGCTACAACCAACAAGAGTTTTACATTTATAATGATACATAATATTCTAGATCATATAACTAAGGAAAGGATATGCACAAATAATACAAAGATATTGGAGAATATTAGAGATATACTCCCTCCGTCCCAAAGATTTATGGACTTTTGGGTTTTGCACGGGGATTAAGGAGGAAATATTATATTGAAAGTGTTGTGAGTGTGAAAATAAAATAGGAGAGAGAATGAGTGGAGAGAATAGTAAATTATAATGGTGATGTGAGTATTAAAATAATGTAGGAGAGAGAATGAGTGGAGGGAATAGTAAAGATTCCTTTCCATTTAGGGAAAGTTAGATATTATTGTGGGACGCCCAAAATAAAAAGTTTACATATTATTGTGAGACGGAGGGAGTACACAATCGTGATATGCAATATATCTCCCTCATTCAGAGATTAAAAAAAAAGTTCAAATGTAGTAGGGTTTTCTACATCAATCTAATGGATGGTTGATATCATCATTAAATACATCTACAGTTGATATTGGCTGCGCGATTTGGTTTCATGGTTCCGTTTGAAATTGTTCGGTTTAGTTCGGTCTGATTTGATCTAAGAGTGCAAATCACAGACCAAAGCGAACCAGGCAATTTATCCAATTCTGAGACCAACAAACCACTTTCGCTTGAAAACCAAACCAAATTGCACAGTTTGATTTGGTTCGGTTTCAAAACCGAAAAATTGACACCCCAACCCTACTAGTTAGTATGAATGGTGAATCGAAGATTCAGAGTATTGTGAAAATTGCGACATAAGTACATGACCTGTTCTTACAGTTTACTACTAGTGATAGCTGAGTATTTCAAGTGAAAATAATTGCACGAAATAAACATGGCACTGAAGCTGGAAACAAAAATCTAAAACTGAAGCATAACTTTGAGCACATGAAAGAAATAGCTCAAAGGTTGACAACCTTGTCTCTTAACATAAACATAGAATTAACTAAGAACTAATTTCTCATTAAGAACCAACAAAAATCTCTCTAAAGCATATACCTAAACCCGACAATAAATGCCAGTAGTTCATGTATAAATGAAAGGCATAGGAACAGAAACAACTCCTAGTTCATCATGCTGCAGCTGCTGCCTAGTTAAGGAGCATCTGGTCAAAATGCCATACTCCTGAAATTCCACAAAAAATAATCAGTTTTTTTGGGTAAAATTAGGGGAGCACTTGCAAAAAATGTGGAATGAGAAATGCAACGAAACGTTACCATGTCCTTTGCCCACCCTTCTTAGCTGAGCAACATACTCTGAAATCTTCTTAATTGATTCAACCTTTTGAAACAATTAATAATGACAATCTTTTATCAGTAATTCTCCCAATGGAATCCAGAAGAAACTTTCAATGACAAAGGACAATTATCGAGGGATTTGTTCAAAGAAGAATGTCAATTTCATAACTCACCTGTTCTGCCAAAAACTCGCTTTCCACAAAATCAGACATCTGCACATCGTTATTTTTGCTGGCAACCTGTTTTCATATATTGAGCTCGTCAACAGAAACCTAATAACTTTTTTTTTAAAGAAAAATACTGTAAGCAAGTTTGAGAGAGCTTTGAAGTTTTCATCATGTGGAGGGAGGGGGGAAACAGTTAGAATGTCTTACCTCATGAAGGTTTAGAAGTTTCTCATTTGTCAGCTTCTCCAAAGACAAAGCTAGCTCCATTGCTGTAATCATTAAGTTAAACAATGGAGATTAGAACCGATTGACAACTAATAGTCTAAACAAGCACCCAAAATGAATGTCCAAAAATTTTTGAAAATTTGAATTTTTTTGGACATTCATTTTGAGACAAATGATTGAAATTAGGAGTGTGCGCGTGAGAAAACAAAAGTTGAAATATCAACCACACGTACTACTAGAACTAGGCAGATTGACTTGTTTTCAAACACATATATAGCAATTTAACATTTTGTATTCCCACAATTTATGTCAGCATTGTGAGCTTCTTATATTTATGAAAACTAAATGAAAAAAAATCAAATCAAAAGATAAATCAGATAAAATGCCAAGATCTCATCGGAGAACATTTTTTTTATCAACAAGTAGTAAACATCAAAAACTTAGCCACCACATATGATCAGTCAGCACTAATAGCCTGCAGATTAAACATTCACCAAATAGGGCCTTTGTTCTGTCATAGGACATAAGAAGAACAATTTAAGCTCACCGTATAATGCATCTCCTTTCTCAGGATGATCAAACTCGGAAAGCGGCATCAAGATAGACTGAAGCTTCACTTTTCCACCACGCTTGTTCTGAGAAATAGAAGAAAAGATTTAGATAATCAAAATCCGAAACACGTGACCCAAAAAAGGCATAACAATGATAAATAAATCATAGAGGCATATTTTCAAACACCTGATATTCCATCAATTTTTCAGCATGCTCTCTTTCCTCTACACTTGATTCCTTGAAAAACCTGAAAGTAGATATAAAAACGGATCAAACAACTTAGAACAAAACCCTAGCGGAAGTAAAATCAAACATGAGAATTCCAGAAACTTACTTTGCTAAACCCTTGAGAGCAACGTTGTCCCGATCAAAGTAGGCATACATAGCGTGATAAACGTACGAAACATTGTACTCAACACTGCATTCCATACAACAAAACAGCATATTATTAGAAATTCAAGACCAATTCACATACACAAAACATCAAATTATTAGTTATTCAAGACCAATTCACAAACAACAGACACATACTTGGCACTAAAACATAAACAGCCTAAAAACTACTACAAACCGACAAAGACAAATGAACCAATCGAAAACATCAATTATCTAAACTCAATTCCAAGTTTAATAAGAAAATTGTCTGCATATATGCCCAGAAATTAATATAAATAAAAATCAGAGTAAAACAAGATTTGACAGCAAAAACAGTGCGAAATGACCCAGAAAAAAACACTAATTAGGTGAATCTTAAATCAATATTTAATAATAATAAATAAAAAGTGTATGCAAATTATGTATATCAGTCATGACTCATGAGTATATTAGGAACAGGCGTCCAGCAATTAATACAGAAAAAGTCCAAGTAAAACAAAAATTGACAACAAAACAATGAAAATTGGCCAAGAAAAAGAAACCCACTTGATCTGCTCGTTAATGGCAGATTCAGAGTCATCGACGAACTTCTGGCGAGCAAGAGAAGCTTGAGGAGCAGAAGGGACAAGAGTGAGCTCCTTCTTAACCTCCTCAAAGGGTTCAAAGACAACCCCAGTAAGGGGATGGCTATTAGATGAAGCCTTCGCAGCGCAAACAATGGAGCCATTAACGGATTTATCCGTCAAGCATTTCAAAGAAGAAGAAGGGGCAATTGAATTGGGGGTCAAGATGTTTTCAACATGGGGATTATTCACTACAGAGAAAGCAGGACTTGCCCTAAGAAACATGATTGGATTGAATGATGAAATGATAACAGAGAGAGAGAGAGAGAGAGAGAGAGAGAGAGAGAGAGAGAGGCGTGTGGTGGTGGGGAGTTGGAAGAGAGGGATTGAGGATATAAATATTGAAAAAGATCGGGTTTTTGGGAGGTTATGGGAATTGTGAATTTGGACCGTTGGATTGAATAAGAGATGGAGGGATGAGATTGATAAAGGGAAGTGGGCGCGTGGTTGGCTCGTGGAGTGGGAGATGCTAGTGTTTGTCGTGTGGTCGTGGGGTTTGGAATCCCTAGAGAAAGTTTAGCACCCACCTGGCCCCCTTCATAGAAAAAGGAAAATAAGGAAAATGGTACTCCGTATAGTATACTAGTACATATGAAACTGTTCATTGTACTGTTCATCCCCTTTGCCATTCATACTATAAATTTTTCGTGGATATTCAATACTCCCTCGGTTCCATATTATTCCGTTAAAAATTAATTGTTCAAAATAAATATCGTTTTAAAAATTTTCACATATTTTAATAGTGTTACAATTTTATAAAATAATTATCAAAAGTATTTTTATTGATTGTTTCTATTATTTCTGTTATTTTATTAAAAATATACTCTCTCCGTCCCGCTAATATTAACACAAACACTGTTTGCGCGGGAATTAAGGAATATGATATTTTAATAAAATGTTGTGAGTGTAAAAGAATGAGTGGAGAGAGAATGAGTGGAGGGTGTAATAAATTATAATGATGTTGTGAGTATTAAAATAATGTAGGAGGGAGAATGAGTGGGGTTGGGTGAATATTTTATTAATATAAAGTTTCCTTTTTGGGAGTGTGCGAATATTAGCGGAACGCCCAAAAAGAAAAGTGTGCTAATATTAGCGGGGCGGAGGGAGTAATTAATATTATGAAACAAGTTTTAACATAAAGATGAGATTTAAAGAATTTTAATGAAAAAAAATATATTGAACCAAATTTTTCTTTCAAAACATCTATTTTAAATTAGGAAGAGTATCAGTAACTTTTTTTCCTTTTTATCCTTATTATTAATTATTACCTCAAAATATTAATAAGATTCACTTGCCATCATACTCACAACAAATCTTTACTCCCTCATTCCCATTTCAAGCTTCACTTTTTGTCAAAATGAATATCCCGTTAAAAGCTTCACCTTTTCTAAAATGACAAAAAATCTTTACTATTTCACCCACTAATTCTCTCTTCTATTTCACTATTATACTCACAACACTTTTTAAATTTACTATTTTCTCCACTCATTCTCTCTCCTATTTTACTTTTACACTCACAATATTTTTTTCACTTACCTTTTTTCTTAATTTGCGTGATTTAAAAAAAATGTGAACCATAAATTGGGACGGAGGGAGTATGTCTCACTTTTTCTCTCATACTTTATTTTTTTATATTGACATCACTTATTTTTTTTCTTGATTCCCATTCAATTTTGATTTCCAGTATTCTCTTAATTCAAAAAGGACGTTGTTTTAGAAATAAATTTTTATTTCAAAATATTTAACATTTTACTATTATAAAAAAATTATTTTTTTTAAATCATTTATACCCTGATTTATGATTGATTTTAAATATTTTATATTAGCATTTTTAAATCAGCTTACAACATCATTTGACTCATCAAATGTACCATGACCTAAATAATTCCTATTTATATTACTTCCTTCTTTGAATGGACAGACAGACATGTGATTTTGAATCATCAAATAAAATGTAGGGCAAATTGCAATTTGGTTACCCAACGTTTATCAACTGTTGCAATTTGATTCCCAACATTGAATTTTTAGCATTTTCATTCCCCACATTGACATTTTGTCTCAATCCAATGTAAATTTTGTTAAAAAACTAACTCTCGTTAAAAATGTTTGCCACGTGCGACGGAAATGTTTTTAAAAGGGTAAAATAATAATAATAAAAAATAATAATAATAATAAATATAATAAATGTAATAATAAATAATAAAATAAATAATAATAATAAATAATAAAATAAATAATAATAATAATAAAATAATAATAATAAGTCAAAATCTTGCAAAAAACTAGTTTTTTCATAACATAAGAAAAAAACTAGTTTTAAAGTACTAAGTCTAACTAATAAGAGTAATGAACTATTCTGAAAACTACTTTTTTATAACATTTAAAAAAAACTAGTTTTTCACAAGAGTTATTCTAATAATAATAATAATAATAATAATAATAATAATAATAATAATAATAATAATAATAATAATAATAATAATAATAATAATAATAATAATAATAATAATAATAATAATAATAATAATAATAATAATAATAATAATAATAATAATAATAATAATAATAAAATAATACTCCCTCCATCCCACTTCAAGTGAGCCGCTTCCTTTTTGGTCCGTCCTACTTCAATTGAGTCATTCCATAAATGAAAATATGTGAACATTGTTTCAGACATTTATACCCTCATAATGTTTATATATTTACAAAAAAATCATTCATTATACCCTTATAATTTTAACATATTTACAAAAAAATCAATCATTAACTTACTATTCCTCCCACTCATTCTCTCTCCTATTAAATATTTTTAACTTTTACATTCTCTCTCCTCTAATCTTCTACCAAATTTCAATTTTTATTCATTTTTTAAAAAATATCTTAAAAATCGTGAAATGATCTCATGGCTCATTTGAAGTGGGACGGAGGGAGTAATTATTATTATAATTATAATAATAATAATAATAATTAATAATAATATAAAAATAATAAAATAATAATAATTATTATAATTATTTTATTTTATTTTATTATAATTATTTTATTATTATTATTATTATTGTTATTATTATTATTTTTTTATATTATTATTTTAATATTATTTTATTATTATTATTATTATTATTATTATTATTTTAATATTATTTATATTTTTATTATTGTTATACTATTTTTTATTATTATTATTTTTTTAATTATTTTTTTATTATTATTATTATTATTATTTTCATTATTTTATTATTTTATTATTATTATTATTATTATTATTATTATTATTTTCATTTTCATTATTATTATTATTATTATTTTATTATTATTATTATTTTATTTTTTTATCTTTATTATTTTTTATTATTATTATGATCCTGATCAGAGGATAACAAGGAAGTAATGTTTTGGTCATGAGGAGGAGAAGCCAGCAACTGTGGGAGATGCATGTTGTAGTTGCAGCTGGAACCGTGATCAAACATACTGCTACTAATAGCAATACTGCTACTAATAGCAACAGCAGCATTATAACCATAATTGGGGGCAGCAGCTTCAGCTTGTTTTGTCTGAGCACTTACACTTTAACGACACTTTAACGAGAGTTAGTTTTTTAACAAAATTTACATTGGATTGAGACAAAATGTCAATGTGAGAAATGAAAATGCTAAAAATTCAATGTTGGGAATCAAATTGCAACAGTCGGTAAACGTTGGGTAACCAAATTGCAATTTGCCCTAAAATGTACCCTGACCTAAGAGTCCGTGACACATGTCTATACTCACATGATGTACCTATTCAGTCCAAAAACAGCTTTTTTTTTTTTGATAAAAATTGCAGTTAATTAATTAACATATTTAAAATTATACTATTATTTTTAATTTATATTACTTATATTATAATAAAATTATACTGAAAATACTATTTATTTTAAAAGCAAAAAAAAATTTATTATGAAATAAAATAACTAGTTTAAAATATCTTAAGAATAACTTTTTAATTAGTTTTTTTTTATAATATGGCCACAAAATCAAATCCCTTTATTATGAATACACTAGTATTCAAAAGCCCGTGCCAATGGCACGGATCAGTACAAAAAGGTAAGCAGTGAAAAAAATGATAAGTAAAATAAAACAACTTCTCCATGAGTTGTCTTATGCCTGACTATCAATGTACATCAATTATGCCTTACATCCTTGGTTACCCTTTACGTAGAAATCTATGACAGTTTCATGAAACATTACTGATTAACCAACTTTCTGGATTTTTGCAAGAGGAAAATCAATTGTTATTAACTTAATAGGAGAGCATAAAACCTATTGTGGTTTCCAGGGAGTATGAGGTGTTGGCTGAAAGCTCACTACTTTCACAGTGCAGAACAGAAAGGTGGTCAGGTGTCTCAAGCAAAAGTAAGAAAAAGGACCTTTCACCATAGCATGCAAGCTTTCTCATCAATAGTCATATTCATCAATCCCAGTTTAAACAATTGAGACTACCAATCATTTAAGAGTAGGTCTGCTGAGAAACGCGTTTCTCCATAACTATGGAGAAACGCGTTTTTAATAGCCAGAAGCTATACGTTTGATAACCAGAAGAAAATTTCTGGATATCAGTCTCAAAGGGTTCTGGATATCCAGAGCTTTGGAACGGATATCCAGAAGCCTTTGGGCGGATATCCAGAAAAAATAGATTTGAAGCCAAATCCAAGGCCAAGACCAGAAATTGCTTATTGAAGGTTTTCGGATATCCGAAACCTTCAAATGTATATCCGTAAAACCATCAAATGAATATCCGTAAACATTTTGAAAGTTTCTGGATATCATTTTGAAGGTTTCTGGATATCACTTTCATAAGCTTCTGGATATCCTTTCAAAGGGTTCTGGATATCCAGAAACTTTGAGACTGATATCCAGAAGTAACCATGGGACAAGGTCATGGCCAATACAAAAAGTTTCTGGATATCCTTTCAAAAGGTTCTGGATACCCGTAACCCGTTTCTCCATAACTTATGGAGAAACGCGTTTCTCCTTAGATTTTACGATCATTTAATTATTCAAGGTAGAGGGATTTAGCTACATGAGTGTCAGAAATTCATTTCACATAATTACAAACCACACCCCTATTAATGTTTTGTCAAACCAATTAGTAGATGAGTACCCTACCAAGACATTTTCATTATTGGTGTTTTCAAATTTCATGTTCATCGCAGTTTAGGTCATCTCTATTATTTTTGTTTCATGGGACCCACTTGTCATACTCACATCATCTATCCACTTACTATTCCCTATCCCACATTCTCTCTCCTACCTCACTTTTCAAACTCACAACACTTGCTCGACTTTACATTTTTATTATTTTTTCTGCACCTTTTGTAATGGGACGGAGGGAGTATATGTGTGTGTGTGTATTTAAAAAAATATATCATTCTGTATAATCAGCATGAATTTTTTCCCTCCCTCTGCCCTCTCCAACACATATTTTCGTTGATTCCAAGGAGACCCATATCGCTTTCAATCACTCTTATCCATGTACCCCGAGAGAACTAATCTAAATTTGAAGCAAATGAAACCTCTTCACAGAACCTTCACGATTTAAGCAAACAATTAACTCATTTTAAATCTTTCAAAGAAGATATCACCGGACTTTACGTCATCACGGGTGTTATCCATAAGTTCATTTCAATCAAGCGAACATCCAAATAGAATAAATCAACCATCGAGGCTTATAATATTTGATAAAACCTTTCCTTCATAGCTAAGGTAAATCGAACTGCTGTGACATCATAAAATCTTATTTTGGAAGATTTAATCTGAAAATGAAGGTGAGAGGGAAGATCCAGACTTCATGGTATTTTGTTCATATTTAAGGCGTACTTTTGAGTTTCCCTTCTTCCCAGAACAAATAACACTTTCAGTCCAATATAATTCATAGAAAGTCAGAATATCATGGCAAAATCATACTTCTAAAGGAACACGCTTTTCCCAAAAGGAGATCCTTCTGGGAGAAAGGTATCAAGACAACATTGTTACAATATGATAAGTTTCAATGTGCAAAGATAGTACACCTATAATCTAAACAGGTCAACTTCGCAGCAGATTGAAAAAGCATTCCTCTCTTATCGGGATTTAAGAATATGTTCCTTCTGCTGACTCCATCAACCAGTTTTAAAAAAAAAAAACAGTCTTCCCGATCCCTCAAGGCTCTCACCTGACCCTCTACCTTACCTTTGGAATGTGGATCAGTAATAGCATGTGGTCACCAGCCCACCCAAACAACATGAGAACGATATCCAACACATAAATAATATGTGAAAAATGCTTTATCAATTACCAACTCATTTAGAATCTAAGACAACATATGCTACTTACATCCAACTCTTCAAGAACCTCCTGACATTGATTTTTGTTTGCACCAGAAATTGCAGCTCCAAAGTCGGCTAATCTTGGGTACTTAAAATCCCCTATATGCTGCAGACAGAGAGAAAAGAAAAACATTTGAATAACATCAACCTCAATACTTGTTAGACATAATGAAGAACTAATTTAGATCAAAAATATATTGTGTTTCTGTTAAACTCATCGGTGCGAATTGAAGCAAATGTATGACTAAATGGTGGCAGAATTGCAGTACACAAGAAAACCCAACTAAGAACAGATTAATCGAAGTGCCTAAAATCAAATGCTGCAGGACAAAAGAGTTAAACGTGGACCTTGATGAAGGAAAGAAAATAAACCATGGGAGATGGAATACTACTTCTCTGATACAAAGTTGAATGATGCGTAGCAATAGGGGAAAAAGAGAGAGAGAGAACCAAAATATATAACCAAAATATATAACCACTTCCGGTCTCTAATTAATTAGGCCGTACATTTTAGCACTAATCAAAATCTAATTGATATGTACTATCTAGTTCCTCCCCCCCCCCTCGCCCCACCAAAAAAAAATGAATGAAGAAATAAAGAAAAACAATCTTATCTGATGACAAAGCAGAGAATAGGTTTAGCTGGATGTATATATAGATCTTAAATTGGTGAAAATGAATGTTCTTGTTTTTTCCCCTCAAGAAAACTGGTATCCAATAGGGAAAGAGGAAAGAACTCAAACCCATAAATACCAAATGAGAAAATAGAATTTAGACGCTATTGAAATTACCCGGATCCGAGCAGGCCTCGCGGCCCCGGCATCTGGCATCTTTCGCGTTGGAGGAGTCTCGCCGTTTGTTTTCGCATTTGTAGAGTCGCCACGCCGTTTTTATTAAGCCCAAAACATTGAAAAAGGGCATCAGTTTAAAGATAATTTTAAACCGTTTTTGTGTGATGAGATTTTGAGTTCGGAGGTCAGATGACTCCCCGAGAAGAGAATATTAGAATATTAGAGCTCACCCGAGTAGCCTCGTAAAACGAGTCTTTCGGATACCCCTAATATCCTTTAAATGTTGTGTGTGTGTGTGTGTGCTTTTAAAAATGCATGCTGTATCGGATGTCTACATTGTATGCTATGTATGGAAATGTATTGAAATAGTATAGGAAGGAAGCCTTACCAATGTTGGTTCGTGTCCTGTCTTCTCCGCCGGGGAATGGTGTTTGAGGTCGGAGTAGCGTTCCGGTATGGATCGGGATTGCTTCGGGAGATGCCGGTTGTCCGCGGACAGAGTTTCGGCGTGAGTTGAGGTTGCAGGCTGCGTTCGGGCAGAGGTTCGGCGTGTGTGGGGATCGTCGGGATCACTCGGGCAGAGGTTCGGCGTGCGTTGTGGTGGCGGGAGTCACTCGGACGGAGTTTCGGCGTGGTTTGGGATCGTCGGTTTGACTCGGAAAGAGCGGGACACCGTGGAAAGACCGAGCAAGGCCTCGGAGTACCACGAGGGGCCTCAGAGTACCTCGAGAGTGCCTCGGGGGCGCGGGAGCGTCTCGGGAGCGCTCGGGGAGGCTTCGGAGCACCACAGGGAGCTCGGAAGGCCTCGGAAGGATCCGAAAGGGCGGGAGTGCCTCGAGAGGACTTAGAGGGGAGCCGAAGGCTAAGGGAGGAAGAGAGAAGAGGGAGGTGTGTGAAAATGAGGAGGGGGAGCCCTCTATTTATAGTAAAAATTTCGGAGCAAAGAGGTCCGTACGGACCTTCTTGGTTATCCGAATTTTGGATTTCCTCGATTTGAGGGAATCTGCAATGATGGAGAATATTACGGAATGATGGTGTTCCACTGAGCAATAAGGTCCGTACGGACCATCTTGCATGCAAAGAGGTCCGTACGGACCAACTCTGAGGAAGTAATCATTTTCCCGGGATTTGAGGGAATATTGTGGACTTTAAGGGGATTTAGTAATCATTGTAACAAAGAGGTCCGTACGGACCTTAATTGCTTTACGATTTCTGAAAATTCCCAAAAGGTCCTTTTGTCCCTTTTTATCCCGAAAGGCTCCTCCCTTGGTTTGGTTGGGGGTTTGAGAGGGTTTTGAGAGGGTTTTGAGTGAGAGAGGTCTCAGAGGCTGCGTTGATGAGTGCGGTGTTTCCGGGTGCTTGAAAGGGGTGATCCAGTTGGGGTACTTACGAAGCCCCTCGACGACGTCACTTATGAAAGAAGTGGGGTCGCCGATAAGATAAGGGTCCTAATCTGGATCGCGTCTTTGGGAGAGGAAGTGACCAGTGAGGGTCAATGTGAGGACGTGGTGGTGTCCTTTTGTGTGACCGTTTAGGTCGATAAATTTGGACCTGTGATAGGATTCCTACGTATCCTCGGCGGGAATCAAGCACAGTCGTAGTTCGGGTGTGGGGTGAGTGTTTTGTGAATGCGGGCGTGGTGGTGCCCTTGTAGTGTTGTGTGACCGCCGAGGTCAGTGGTGAGACGTGGTGGTGTCCTAAGATGTGGTGACCGCCAAGGTCGGTGTGAGGATGTGGTGGTGTCTGGGATGGAAATTTTACGATTTTCGAATCGGGTGGTTTAAGGCCTTCCGGCCGAGATAGAGTGAGGACCTGAATCGTCTTCGGATTGCGGTTGGTGCCACGCCGGAGGACTTTGAATCGTCATCCGCGGCTGGTGCCACGCCGGAGGACTTTGAATCGTCATCGGCGGCGGTTGGTACCACGCCGAGGACTTTGAATCGTCATCTGGCGGCCTGTTGGTGCCACTGGGAGGACTTTGAATCGTCATCTGCGGCGGTTGGTGCCACGCTGGAGGACTTCGAATCGTCATCTGGCGGCGGTTGGTGCCACGCTGGAGGACTTTGAATCGTCATCTGGCGGCGGTTGGTGCCACGCTGGAGGACTTTGAATCGTCATCTGGCGGCTGTTGGTGCCACGCTGGAGGACTTTGAATCGTCATCTGGCGGCGGTTGGTGCCACGCTGGAGGACTTTGAATCGTCATCTGGCGGCTGTTGGTGTTTATGCGCGAGGACTTTGAATCGTCTTCTAGCCGCAGTTTGATGTAATGCGCGAGGACTTTGAATCGTCTTCTAGCCGCAGTCGTGGATGTAATGCGCGAGGACTTTGAATCGTCTTCTAGCCGCAGTTGTTGTAATGCGCGAGGACTTTGAATCGTCTTCTAGCCGCAGTTTGATGTAATGCGCGAGGACTTTGAATCGTCTTCTAGCCGCAGTTGTTGTAATGCGCGAGGACTTTGAATCGTCTTCTAGCCACAGTTTGATGTAATGCGCGAGGACTTTGAATCGTCTTCTAGCCGCAGTTGTGGAGGCATGGCTGCCTTGTGCTTCGAGAGGCGTAGATGCCTTTGTGTCTTTGCATGTTGAGTAGAAGGTTGGACTTACGATGACTGCCGGTGCTTGCGCTGCCGTTGAAGTGGGCAAGGATGATGGCCGATGATTGCTTCACCATTTGGCGTTTTGGAGGCGCTTCGTGCCTTGGGACTTGTACTCGGAGGTGTTGGCTCCTTCGCGTGCTTGTTTTGCCGTTGAGTGGGCAAGGATGATGGTCGGTCTTTGAGGATATGCGGTCTTGCATGACTTCCCTTTGACTTGTTGGGGAGGAGCTCGGGCTTACTTTGATGGCGGTGCTTGCAGCTGCCGTTGAAGTGGGCGAAGTTCGGGCTTACATCGGCTCGCCGGTGCTTGAATTGCTGGGGATGCGTGACCTTGTAGGGGCCCTTTTCTGTTGGGAAGATGACTTCGGACCTCCTTTGAGGGCCAGTGGTTGAGTTGTCGTTGAGCGTTTGGAGGCGTCTTGTGCCTTGATATTTGTGCTGGGAGGTGTTGGCTCCTTCTTGAATTGCCGTTGAGCGGGCGGTGGTTGAATTGCCGTTGGAGTGGGCGAGGACCGGTCTTACGTTGATGGCCGATGGTTGAATTGCCGTTGAAGTGGGCGAGGACCGGTCTTACGTTGATGGCCGAGGATTGAATTGCCGTTAGGTGGCGAGGACCGGTCTTACGCGACGGCCGATGGTTGAATTGCCGTTGAAGTGGCGAGACCGGTCTTACGCTGACGGCCGGTGGATTGAATTGCCGTTGAACTGGGCGAGGACCGGTCTTACGCTGACGGCCGGTGGTTGAATTTCCGTTGAAGTGGGCGAGGTCCGGTCTTACGCTTGACGGCCGGTGGATGAATTGCCGTTGAAGTGGCGAGAGTCGGTCTTACGCTTGACGGCCGTGGATGAATTGCCGTTGAAGTGGGCGAGAGTCGGTCTTACGCTTGACGGCCGGTGGATGAATTGCCGTTGAAGTGGGCGAGGTCCGGTCTTACGCTTGACGGCCGGTGGATGAATTGCCGTTGAAGTGGGCGAGGTCCGGTCTTACGCTTGACGGCCGGTGGTTGAATTGAAGGGTTAGGGACCATTCTGCACTTGGATTTGCTGGAAAAGGCCTTAGGACAGCCAGGGGCAAAGATTATAAGGGCAGGAAAGTAATTTGGTCACCCCTTGCAAAGAGGTCCGTACGGACCAACCTGGTTGCAAAGAGGTCCGTACGGACCACTTTGGTTTTTTACAGTTCCCAGGTTTTGACCGGGCTTAAATTCCGAGGCTCCCCCTTCATTTCCCATTCCCAGTTCGTGAACCAGCGAGAGAGAAAGAGAGAAAACTCCATTTTTGTCCAAAATCTTCCATTTTTCTTAGCTTGAATTGCTTGCAATGTGATGGATGTGTTTTTACACATCTAAATTAGGTACTCCTACTCTTATTTCTTGTAAAATTCTTGAGTAAAAGGTTATTTTAATATATTTTTTAGTGTTTTTGTGAGTTCAGGTTAATTAGGTAACAAATTATGGATTCAAGTGAAAAAAAGAACAAAAATGGAGCGGAGATCTGTTGGAAAGTGAAAAAGGACTTGTGAGGCATTTTAAGAAGTCAAGGAGCCTTTCTGCTGGAGGATCAAAAGGGAATTATGGAAGGAAAAAGGACCAAGGATGGAAGACAGGGCGGGCGCACGCCTGGAAGGGGTGGTCGCACGCCCAAAACTCTCGGGTGAAGCGGGCGCACGCCCTGGAATAGTGGCGCACGCCCGGTGTGTCGAGTGAAAGAGATTGTTTCCTTATTTTGCAAGGATTTTTGAGATCCTTGAGATTTTTATGGATCTTTTGAATCCCTTTTCCTAGTCATTGAAGGATTGTTTTTAGGATTATATATATTCCTATTATGATTTTTATTAGGCACCTTTTATTTTAGTTTTCTTGCTTAGGTTTTTCAAGGATTCAAGCTTGTATTTTCAAGGTTTTTGCAAGGATTTCAGGTTTGATGTTTTGTTGCTATTCATGTTTTGTGATGTTTATCCGGAACATGAGTAGCTAATTTCTTAGTAGTTCACGGATTGGTGTAGCCCGTATTTGAACTTTATGCTATATATTTAAATTTCATTTAATTGTGGAGTTAGTTCATCCTAATATTTTAATTTATATTTGGTACGATTCTTGCATTTGCGTGGGGAATTGTGCATGAACACTATTAGGATGATTAGATTCGATTGACGATCTTGCGTGAATTGATTGAGTCTAGGTTTCATTAATTCTTTTGTGCTTAATGAATTGAGTTGTTGTCAATTTGATCTTGCGTGATAATTGATAACTACTCAATAGAAGAATTGCAATCCGGCAATCGAACCGTCCCAATTCTTACAAAAGTGAAGAAGCCCTAAACCCAATTAATATTTTATTATTCAAAAGGCATAAAGGGAGAATATGTGGTGAACCTAATCCGTGAGCTAGTTGTTAAATCCTTGAATTTCTTTTGCTAGCTTGCTTAATTGTTACTTTAGTTGCTTAATTGTTTTAATTTTCTTTCGTTAATTAGTTTTAATAAATCAACTCAAAAACCCCACTTTGTTACTCTTTTGCATTAATTAAATTTACTTGTTAAAACCAACGAGTCTCTGTGGTTCGACCCCTGCTCGTGCATATTACTACACCGGTAGTGAGTCCACTTGCTCGGATTTTATTACTAGAGGAATTTTTCTCCATCAAGTTTTTGGCGCGTTCTTGGGGACTTGTTGTGATTTTTAACAAGTTTATTTAATCGTTGCATGTTTGGTCGCCGGTCATTGGATCCTAATTTGGTTCCTTTGAACGACGATATAGACGAGAATTGAGAGAGGCATTCCCTCTACTCAGTGAGTGGCCCGAATCGACAACACGTCAGGGACGAAGAAGAATTAAGTGAGTTGGAAACTTCTTCCACCGAGGAAGAAGAAGAATTTAATTTTTGTAATGGCGGACCAAGTCATGAATGCATTTGCTAGGCCAAGAGTCGACACGTCGGTGTCGTGCATAGTGTTGCCCGATGCGGCGCTAGCTTATGAAATAAAAGGCCAATATTTTAATATGCTTCCAAACTTTCATGGTTTAGGCTGGTGAGGATACTTTGGCATTTTTGAGAGAATTCATGTCTCTTGTGAGTGGGTTCCCTATAAAAGAGGGTGTTACGGCGGAGCACTTGAGGCGAAGTGCTTCCCATATGCATTGAAAGACAAAGCCAAAACGTGGCTATTGTTACTTCCTCCCGTAGCATCACTACTTGGGATGCTTTACATGATGCTTTTCTTATTAAGTTCTACCCTTATAATGCATTGACAGATTTTAGGGTGAAAATTATGGGATTTGCACGAGGCAGGAAGCCTTCCACGAGGCATGGGATAGATTTAGGATGTTGCAAATTGATGCCCTCATCATAATTTTCACCTTCTATGTTGCATCAAACATTTTATGGGGCTTTATCCCTGAATACCAATCCATGGTTGATAATGCGGCGGGAGGTAGTTTGGGAACCAAGACTGCACAACAATGCCAGGAATTGTTTGAGATGTTGAGTGCTAATTCTCAACAAAAAGGTTCTAGGGGAGCAACAAGGGGGTAAATGAGGTCGGATTGAATAATGAGATTGCTAAGCACTTTGCATTGCTCAACCAAAGATTTGATAAATTAGCTTTGCAAAATGCCTCTTCTTCTTCTATGCCTTCTCTTGCTCATCGGTGTATGATAGTTGTGTTACATGCGGCTCTAAATCTCATGATTATAACTCATGTCCCGCTACTAGTTCCTTTGGCTATGAGCGAGCGGTACGGGCGATGCAAGGTTTGGTCAACGGTTCCCACCAAACAACAATCGGTTTGGGAACAATTACAATCCGGGATGGCAAGCGGCACCGAGACATCCCAATTTGTCATGGGGTGGAAATCAACAAAATAAGACTCTTCATCCCCAACCACCTCCGCGGGGATTTACGAAAGGAAGAAAGAGCCTTGGGAAGAGGCAATGGAGCGAGATGAGAGCGGAGCAACTTCAAGCAAAGGCGAACGAGCAGCAAGCATACAACAATCAAGGCTGCTTGCAATGAAGAAGTTGGAGACCCAAATGGGTCAATTGGCGAGGCACTACGGGGACGACAACGGGTACATTCCACTAGCCAAGGGGAGCAAGCCGAGGCCATCGTCACCCTACGTGGTGGCAAACGGGTAGATAATCGAGGTAACTTCTCCTTCTTCTCTGCTAAACCCCACATCGGTGATCCCCTGTTGTGGAACCCCGATTGTGGAAAATATTATTGTTGAGGATGTTGTGTACGAAGGTGAGGGTACTAATGGATTGGGACAAAAAGTGAATGTAGAAAAGTCCAATCCCAAGCCATATGTACCTCCTGTTCCTTTCCCTGGCAGATTCTTGAGGAATAAGCTTGATCACCAAATGAAAGAATTGATTGACATGTTTTCAAAAGTTAACATAAATTTGCCTTTGTTAAATGTGATCAAGAATGTTCCTGCATATGCCAAATTCTTCAAGGAAATTAATTCCAAGAAAATTCGGTATGGGAAAGATGAGATTACGTTTTTGGATGAGAATGCAAGCGCGTAGTCAAACATAGTCTCCTCAGAAAATGAAAGACCCCGGGAGTTTTCTAATTTCCATTACTTTGGGGGATTCTCACACGGTGAGAGCTATGCTTGATCTCGGGGCGAGCATTAATTTGTTGCCATATTACATGTACCTTGAGTTAGGTTTGCCCGAGCTAAAACCCACTATGATGGCCCTACAACTTCTTGATAGGTCCATTAAAAGACCAATGGGCATCGTAGAGGATGTTTTAGTTCAAGTTGGTTCATTGATCATTCCCGTTGATTTTGTGGTTTTAGAGATGCCTCGCGGTGAGGGCAATCGCCGTGATTCACCCATATTGCTTGGGAGACCATTCATGGCAACAACCAACACCGTGATCAATGTTGGTAATGGTACTCTATCTATGACCGTCGCAAATGAAAAGATTGAAATAAATGTCTTTGATGTAATGAAAAATGCGGTGGGTCAGGATGAGTCTTGCATGCTTGTTGATGAGTTGGATGAAGTTGATGATTGTGTGAGTGAGATTTCATGGCATGTGAGAGAATGTGAGGAGTTAGAGTCATTGATTTCAATGGGCGGTGAGAAAACTAGGGATAATGCGGATGCTCAACCGATGGCGTGGATAAGGCCGACGAGCACCATCCTAGTGATGGCCCGTTTCACCCCTAGGCCACTTCAATGAGAAGTTGGCGCCTTCTATTGTGATCCCCCAGTCCTTGAGTTGAAAACTCTTCCTTCTAATTTAAAATATGCATTTTTGGGAGAGAGAGAAACATTACTGTCATAATTGCATCGGATTTGTCCAAAGACCAAGAGGCCCAATTAATTCTTTGTTTTGTGTGAATATAAAGAGGCCATTGGTTGGACATTGAAGGACATAAAGGGAATTAGTCCCACAATGTGCATGCATAGAATTCATCTCTTGGATGGTGCCAAGCCGTCTAGAGAGAGACAAAGGAGGGTGAATCCTCACATGGAGGAAGCCGTGAGAAAAGAGGTCCTAAAATTGCTAGATGCGGGTATCATTTACCGGTGGTGAAAGTGAGTGGGTAAGCCCGGTACAATTTGTACCAAAAGATCGGGCATTACTGTTGTCCAAAATGAGAAAGGAGAGAGTGTGCCAACAAGGGAAGTGACTGGCCTTAGGATGTGTATTGACTTGAGAAAATTAAATCTTTGCGACCAAGAAAGATCACTTTCCCTTGCCGTTTATTGATCAAATGCTAGAGATTGGCCGGTCATTCTTACTATTGTTTTCTTGATGGCTTTTCGGGGTATAATCAGATTGCCATAGCCCCTGAAGATCAGTCCAAAACCACTTTCACATGTCCATTCGGCACATATGCATTTAGGAGGATGCCTTTTGGGCTTTGCAATGCACCTGCGACATTTCAAAGGTGTATGACCTCCATTTTTTCGGATATGATTGAGAGGTGCGTTGAGGTTTTCATGGATGATTTTTCTGTTATAGGGGATAGTTTTGATGATTGTTTAAAGAATTTGGCATCTGTTTTGAAAAGGTGTTGTGAAACCAACTTGACTTTGAGTTGGGAAAAGTGTCATTTTCTTGTGAAGCATGGGATTGTTTTGGGTCATATTGTGTCAAGTAAGGGGATTGAGGTTGATAGAGCTAAAATTGATGTGATTGCAAAATTACCTCCCCCGAATTCAGTCAAGGGTGTGCGAAGTTTCCTAGGGCATGCGGGTTTCTATAGGCGATTCATAAAAGACTTCTCAAAAATTTGTAAGCCTTTATGCAATCTGCTTGCCAAGGATACGGAGTTCATCTTTGACCAAGAGTGTGTTGATGCTTTTGATTTGCTTAAGAAAAAGTTGACATGTGCCCCCATTCTTTCTAGTCCCAATTGGTCTCACCCTTTTGAGATCATGTGCGATGCCTCAGATTTTGCTATTGGGGCTGTTTTGGGACAAAGGGTTGACAAATTACCTTCCGTTATCCATTATGCAAGTAGAACACTTAATGATGCACAAATGAATTATACCACAACTGAAAAAGAATTCCTAGCTGTTGTGTTTGCATTGGAAAAGTTTCGTTCTTACTTGCTTGGATCAAAGGTGATTATTTATTCTGATCATGCTGCACTGAAACATTTGTTAAATAAGAAAGATGCTAAGCCTCGTTTGTTGAGGTGGATGTTGTTGTTACAAGAGTTTGATGTAGAGATCCGGGATAAAAAGGGGACTGAAAATGTGGTGGCGGATCACTTGTCGAGGCTTGAGGACTATTCGTATCTCAATGTTGAAGAAGGTTTGATTCCGGTTAA
Source organism: Adenophora triphylla var. japonica (assembly GCA_022495995.1). NCBI lineage: Eukaryota > Viridiplantae > Streptophyta > Magnoliopsida > Asterales > Campanulaceae > Adenophora > Adenophora triphylla. The sequence continues at coordinate 87,916 of JAFEMH010003691.1, forward strand.
CGAAAATTTTCCGGATGAACAACTTCTTCTTGTACATGTCCAAGAGCCTTGGTATGCTTGATTTCGTTAATTACTTGGTATCTAATATGTTCCCATCACAATTCACTTATGACCAAAACGTAAGTTCAAGTCGAGATGTGAAACATTACATTTGGGATGATCCTTATCTATGGAAAATTTGCCCGGACAAAATTGTTAGGAGATGTGTTCGGACCATGAGCGAGTAGTGTGTTGAGATTTTGTCATGAACTCCAATGTGGGGGTCATTTTAGTGGCCAAAAGACCGCTAGGAAAGTCTTGCAATCGGGTCTTTATTGGCCTACTCTGTTTAAAGATGCTCAAGAGTTTTGCCTTAGATGTGATAGGTGTCAACGGTCCGGGAACATAGGGAAAAGAGATGAGATGCCCTTACAAAGTAATCTTATTGTTGATATATTTGATGTGTGGGGCATTGATTTTATGGGACCCTTTCCCCCGTCCCACGGTTATTTGTACATACTTGTTGCTGTTGATTATGTTTCAAAGTGGGTGGAGGCAATTGCCACCCGAACTAATGATGCTAATGTCGTTTGCAAGTTTGTGTGTGAGAATATTTTCAACAGGTATGGCATGCCACGAGCAATTATCAGTGATCAGGGGACTCACTTCACTAACAAAAGGTTCAATGCAGTTCTGAAAAAGTATGGGGTGGTGCATAAGCTCGCTACGGACATATCATCCCCAAACTTCGGGACAAGTGGAGGTAAGCAATCGGCAAATAAAGGGTGTTCTTGAGAAAACAGTGCGTCCCAACAGGAAAGATTGGGCATTAAAGTTGGGGGATGCATTGTGGGCATACAGAACAGCATACAAAACGCCCATTGGAATGAGTCCGTACCGGATAGTGTATGGGAAAGAATGTCACCTCCCGGTAGAGTTGGAACACAAGTCGTATTGGGCTGTGAGGGAATTAAACATGGATTTGAATGCTGCGGGAGAAAAGCGACTGCTTGCACTTGATGAAATTGAGGAGCTCCGCCAAGACAGTTATGAGAGCGCAAAATTGTATAAAGAGAGGACCAAACGGTACCACGACAAAAATTTGAAGCCCAAATTCATAAGACCGGGTATGAAAGTCCTTCTCTTCAACTCTCGTTTGAGGCTTTTTCCGGGCAAGTTAAGTTCTAGGTGGTCGGGACCGTATGATGTGGTGCATGTGTATCCGCATGGAGCAGTTGAACTCAAAAATCCAAAGGATGGCAATGTGTTTAAAGTCAATGGACACCGTGTGAAACCATATTACGAAGGGGTGTCAATTTTGGAAGATATCAATGAGATTGACGTGATTGAGTTGGTGGACCCGGAAGTGGCCACTTAATTCCATTGGGGCATGACGTCGAGCTTAACGACGATAACCAAAGCGCTAATTGGGAGGCAACCCAATGTAGGTAATATTCTTGCTTTCCGTATTTTTCTTTTCCGTTATTATCATCCTTGCAGTTGGATTGTGTTGTGTTTTCTTGGTTCATGCCATGAGGACATAGCATGATTTAAGTGTGGGGGGTGATGGCATTTATATAAAAAAAAAAAAAAAAAAAAAAATTTTGCTTTTATTGTGTTATTTTGTTTATTTCAATTGATCCCTTTACTTTTGTTTTAATTTTCCTTATGATTTTAGTTATTTAGCAGATCTTATGCTTGGGGTTTTATTTTTAGTGGTGATGTGTAGATGTATTCGCCAAACAATGAAAGGAAGTGGAACTAATGGGGCAACAATAGAGATAATGCAAGAAAAAGGAAAAAAATGAAAAATGGTGCAAATTGAAGTAGGCGTGCGCTGGACGGGGTGGGCGTGCGCTGTTTCTCTCGGCATAGATTTGGGCGTGCGCCTGGGTGGAGTGGGCGTGCGCCCGGGTGTGAGGACCGGTCAAACTGGGGGAGGTGAAATAAGGAAAGTGACGGATTGAGACCTAATTTTCTCAAAATCTAAACAAGTTTCCCTTTTTTTCTCTCTAAGGCCGCCGACCCCCCCCCTTCTCTCTAAAAATTGCACCCCCAATCTCCCAAATCCACCATTGTTATTCATTAAAACCTCATCTCCACCCATTATCCTCCCTCCAAAACTAATTTACACCACTAAAGCCTCAATCTTTGGACCCAAAATCAAAGAAATTTCATGGAGTGAAGCAAAGCGGTGGGTTTGTTGATTGGAAGCATTAGGAGCCAAATTGAAGGAAGGTTCTTGTGGGGAAAGTGTTGAAAGGATAAGCTTTACCGACTTCTCCATCTTCTCCATCTCCGGCGAATATTCCGGCCAACTCCGGCCACTTTTCCGGCGACCCTCTGCAGTGGAAGTAAGTTTTCTTGTTAATTCTTGTAAGTTTTCGGGATAAGAAGCAATGAGTAGTTCTAGAAAAAGGAAAGAGGTTGCACAAGAACAAGTTCCCCCCGGTCCTCCCCATGATGCTAATAAGTTTAAAAGTCGAAAAGCGGAAAATTTCTTTGTTCAGTATGAGCGTAAACAATGCAATGCAGAAAGAGAGTTTGATTTTGAAGATTTAGGCTTGGATGATATTGTGGAGAGGTATCAATGGAAGAATTTAGCAAGTAGGCCAAAACAGAATGGGGTTGCATTGTTGGTTAAAGAATTTTATGCAAATGTGCATGAGTTGGGAAACTGTGGAGAGTCTTATGTGAGAGGACGCCCGGTGAATTACTCGAGTGAATTAATTAATCAGTATTATTCTATGCCAAATGTTGAAGAGTGTAAATATTCTAGCACGATTGGGGCAATGGAAAAAGAATGGAAAAAGGAAATTCACGTGATTCAATCAACCTTTGGGCGTGTGGAGATAAATTTGAATGATGGAGGAAAGTTGCTGCCAGTTAAGAAGTTGAGGCACAAGTTGAGATATTTGCACAGGTTCATCAGCGAACGGATTCTGCCGAGTGCGCATTCGCATGTGGTGCATTGGAAGAGAGCATGGCTTATGCATTTGGTGTTGCAGGGAGAGCCTATTAATACTGGACTGATTATTTCCAACCAAATTGCCCACAATGCGGAAAAATTGAGCAATGTCAACTTCAAGTTTCCCTGTTTGATCACTTATTTGATTTCAAGGGCAAGGGTGAATCTGCCGTCAAGAGACTTGAAACCGGGGCCTAAGATAGATTTGAGCACTATGACCAAGAAAAGTCATATTCAGTCAGGTGAGGCAATGTCAGCATCGAGTGATGAGGATGGTGAAGGGAATGAAGAAGAAGGAGAAGGAAATAACGAAAATGAAGGAAATGATGAAGCCATGGAGGAGGACCCGGTGGAAGCACGTGTGGAGTTATACAGAAGAGATCCCGCCAGGGCGATGCACGGTCTGAGTTTGGCTATGACTTCGGTAAGAGTGGAGGTGAACGAACTGAGTAGAAAGTTTGAGGAGGCGGAGCAGAGACGGATGGCGGAGGCTATGGCAGCCCAAGCACACAGGAATGTGCAAGATGAAAGGTGGGCGCAACTCATGGGTTATTTGCACCACCAAGGCAGTAGTTCGCAGCAGTCTGCTCCACCACACTTCCAGCCACAAGAGGGGCAGTTTCAGAGTGATCCTTGGGGTCACCAGTTTCGCCCTCCGCCTCAGTAGTTGGTTGAGGTACCCCTAACCCTATCTTATGCTTTATTGATATCATATGCATTAGGGACAATGCATGGTTTAAGTTTGGGGGTGTGGGGTACTACTTGGTACAGTTTTTGGTTTATCTTCATAGTAAAAAAAAAAAAAAAAAAAAAAAAAAAAAAAGGGTGGGTTAATTTTGTCCTTGTTTGACATGGTTCAAGTTTTGTTAACATTCTTTTATTCCCATGATTGCTTGGTTGATTGTTTGAAATCGTTAGTAGGACATCGTGGTGTTGAAAGTCAGTTATGCAAGTCTCAATATATTTTAGATTAATTTTGATATGGTGCTCAATGGTTATATTTATGTCAATAATGCTCAAAAATTCTGTGCACTTATGCTGTAATTTTCCTGTAGTTGAAAATTTTGATCTGTTTTATCAAGTTCATAGTACACCATCATCTTTGACGTTAATGAATTTGTTTAGTAAATAGTAACTTCTTAACAGTAAACTATGGGTACTCCTTGGATAGTGTGGATTTTTGTTGTTGGATGGACACCCCTTGTATCTGAGATAATGTGTAAATTAATTGAAAAAGGGAATGGGAGCAATGGCAATTAAATTATTACTCGGTAATACCCCCAGGCGTGTAGATTGGTTGGATAGGGACCATTCTAGCTTAACCAGATTTCTGGGTATGCAGTAGCGTTATGGGGGAAGAGCTTTTCCGCTGTGATGGTCCGTACCAGGCTCGACACCGAAATGGCTAACTCCCATCTCTATGATTAAATATTCCTAAAGTAGCTCGGGGCACGGCGTTCGCTGCGACGTTGCTTCCTTGCCAAATAGGAGTATATGGTAATAAATTCCTACCTAGTATTAGGGGCATGGAGTTCGCTGCTACAGTGTTCCCTACTTGAACGGTAGATGACTCTTAAAAATATGTGCTTAAATGATCAGGTTTGGGGGTGTTAAGGTCCATTGAAGTGGAAAAGCAGAAGGGAGTATTCATAGTTTGTTGTTCAAGTATGTTTTTATTTGTTAACAAAGTCAATAAAATAAGAGATGATTGGTGTACTTAGCTTTATAAAAATAGATCATGTTTGAAGCGAAGGGAGAATTCAAATTCACACACACACGGGGATTTATTGAGTACATATAATGATTGAGCAGGGTAGCAAAATTAATGGTAATATATGTTGATACTTGTGTAGATTGATTGCTTTGAGATTGTGTGGTTGTGGTATTTCATGATTCAAGCAATTTTGGGAAATATAAGAATGTGGGGACAAAGTTAACTTTCGGATTAATTAGTTTAGATTGTTCTTTTTATTTGTCTTTCTTATGTTTTGTTGTCTTACTCGAGGACGAGCAAGAAATAAGTTTGGGGGTGTTTGATGGATGTGTTTTTACACATCTAAATTAGGTACTCCTACTCTTATTTCTTGTAAAATTCTTGAGTAAAAGGTTATTTTAATATATTTTTTAGTGTTTTTGTGAGTTCAGGTTAATTAGGTAACAAATTATGGATTCAAGTGAAAAAAAGAACAAAAATGGAGCGGAGATCTGTTGGAAAGTGAAAAAGGACTTGTGAGGCATTTTAAGAAGTCAAGGAGCCTTTCTGCTGGAGGATCAAAAGGGAATTATGGAAGGAAAAAGGACCAAGGATGGAAGACAGGGCGGGCGCACGCCTGGAAGGGGTGGTCGCACGCCCAAAACTCTCAGATTGAAGGCAGGCGCACGCCTGGAATAGTGGGCGCACGCCCAGTGTGTCGGGCTGAAAGAGATTGTTTCCTTATTTTGCAAGGATTTTTGAGATCCTTGATGATTTTTATGGATCTTTTGAATCCCTTTTCCTAGTCATTGAAGGATTGTTTTTAGGATTATATATATTCCTATTATGATTTTTATTAGGCACCTTTTATTTTAGTTTTCTTGCTTAAGTTTTTCAAGGATTCAAGCTTGTATTTTCAAGGTTTTTGCAAGGATTTCAGGTTTGATGTTTTGTTGCTATTCATGTTTTGTGATGTTTATCCGGAACATGAGTAGCTAATTTCTTAGTAGTTCACGGATTGGTGTAGCCCGTATTTGAACTTTATGCTATATATTTAAATTTCATTTAATTGTGGAGTTAGTTCATCCTAATATTTTAATTTATATTTGGTACGATTCTTGCATTTGCGTGGGGAATTGTGCATGAACACTATTAGGATGATTAGATTCGATTGACGATCTTGCGTGAATTGATTGAGTCTAGGTTTCATTAATTCTTTTGTGCTTAATGAATTGAGTTGTTGTCAATTTGATCTTGCGTGATAATTGATAACTACTCAATAGAAGAATTGCAATCCGGCAATCGAACCGTCCCAATTCTTACAAAAGTGAAGAAGCCCTAAACCCAATTAATATTTTATTATTCAAAAGGCATAAAGGGAGAATATGTGGTGAACCTAATCCGTGAGCTAGTTGTTAAATCCTTGAATTTCTTTTGCTAGCTTGCTTAATTGTTACTTTAGTTGCTTAATTGTTTTAATTTTCTTTCGTTAATTAGTTTTAATAAATCAACTCAAAAACCCCACTTTGTTACTCTTTTGCATTAATTAAATTTACTTGTTAAAACCAACGAGTCTCTGTGGTTCGACCCCTGCTCGTGCATATTACTACACCGGTAGTGAGTCCACTTGCTCGGATTTTATTACTAGAGGAATTTTTCTCCATCACAATGGCGGAGGGATCTCGAAGGAGTCGTCGTCAACGCAGTCAGGAAGTGGTTGAGCAGCGAATGGAGCTCCAAAGGAACTGGATTTCGTTCGTTCCATCTTCGAAGAACCCGGATGTTTTGTATCCGAATCCGGAGGTGCACAATCGTCGCTCCATGAACGTCGGGGAGGTAAGAAATCTGTTCCGTTTTGATTCCCTGCTCGAATTTTTTGAATGCTAGAACTAGGTTTTAGTTTTTCGCATTTTTGAAAAATTTTTTTTTGTTGAATTTTTTTTTTGTTATTATTTTATGCCTTTTTGTGAAATTCTTGATGAATTGTTGAAAATGGACATGTAAAAATTGTGAGTATGTGTATTTTGTGCAGAAATGTGTAGATTAGCTCTTATTTGTGAAAATAAAGTGTCTATCTAGTGAATTGCATGCTTTGGTGTTTTGTACCTAATGCTATTTATGTATGTACATTGTGAGAAAAATTATCGTGTAGTGATAATTTTTGTGAAAAAAAATGTGACACGTGCCGTGTTTTGTGACGGGTTATATGTGAAAGTGTGTGCCGTGTAGGGACGGATTTTTTTTTTGTGTTATGCATATGTGTCGTGCCGTGTTTTTGGGTGACGGACTCTGTGGGGAAAATATGTGCAATATGTGCCGTGTTGGGACGGATTTTCTTTTGAAAATGTGTCGTGTAGGGTTTAATCCCCTCCCCCCTTTTTTTCTTTTGAGAAAATGTGTACAGTGTGTGCCGTGTTTTTGTGACGGACTGCATGGGAAAAATTATATGCATGATATATGTGAAAATTATGTGCATTATATTATATGTGAGAAATTATGTGCATTGTGTGCCGTGTTTTGTGACGGGTTATATGTGCCTTTATATTAAGTACTGTGATTGACGTACCTTTGCTGTGTTTACCTGCAGGATGCGGGGCTTATGGCCGGGAAGGCCAAGAGGATGAAGACTCGGGGATCGCTCGAGGCTGTTGTTGAGCTATGGCAGCGGATGCCTGATATTTCCGTGGACGGTAGGCCGAGTCCCGGAGGTCGGTTTATGCTTCGGCCTAGGTGTGTTCGTTGAGAACCCGGCCGGAGTGTCCGACACGAGGAAGAACAAGAGTGTCTTCCCGGGCTTATCCGAGTATTGGTGGGATACCACCCACACCTTCCACCCGAGCCGGGCGAGGTGACAGTGACGCCCACCGATTTTGCTGCTATTACACGGGCTCTCCTTCAAAGGGGAGCTGTGAGTGGAGAGACATGATCTCCGATGATGTGCTTGGCCAAGCTGCTGGCTTTGAGCCTCGTCCTCGCGAGGGGCACAGGGATCTTTGTGCCGACGTGGAGATGAGGATCACGGCCGCATTTGGGGCCTACATCCGGTACCGGCCAGTGACAACGGGAGCGCTGGGCGCGCTCCTTCTTGTGGTATGCACTGTCCGAGACTCTGTTCTCGAACCACGCGACCGCAGCTCCCTTTGCTCTGTTGGAGAGCTTGACTGATCTGGATAGAGTCTGCGACATTGCTTGGGGCGAGGCAGGCTTGGCTGAGCTCTACTTTTCCTTGGACCGGTTTAGCCGGGGGGTGGCCAGTTCGTTGGCCTGTTTTGACTTTGCTCTGGAGGTATGAGTTTATTGCTGTTTTTCTTGATTTAGCAACTTGTCTTTTCTCCGTTGTCTTTTGCACTGAGCCGTCTCTGTTTTTGTCACAGGTGTGGTTTTATGAGGTTTTCCAGTGCTTCCCGTGGGATAGAGATCCGGGGGCTGTTGCTGCGTATCCTGCTATGCTAGGCTGGGCTCGTACGGCGAGGAAGAGGAGGACCAGCCGGGGGAAGCTCACCATCGCCTACGGGGATGTGCAGGAGCGTCTGGAGAGAGATAGCCGTGAGGGGTTTGTCTTGTTCCCGTGGACTCGGTATGAGGGAGATGAGTTTGAGGGGGCTCCCGAGGTGACAGCGCGGCGGAAGATGCTGCGGGGCTTGACTTGTGATGTCATGTACCTTGGGAGCGGGTCTTACGGCAAGACGTGGCCCCGGTGTGCTTCCCGTGGCTCCGAGGACCCTCCACTTTGGGATGCTTGACTCCCGGGATATGGATGTGCTTGACTTCGAGAGGTACCTTGGCGGTGTCGGTGCCGAGGAGTTCATTTTATACGGAGAGGAGTACGGGGCCTTCGTGAGGAGGAAGCTGAGGACGCCGCAGTGCCGGCGCGGAGAGAGAGGTGGCCCCGCAGCTCCCCAGAGGTTCCGATGCCGGGACGGGATTTCACGTACGTCCGCGCGGATGGGTCGAGGAGGAGGGTGTCTCGTACCGTTCTCCCGAGCGTGCTCCCGCCGCATACCGAGTGGATCCCGACAGATCGGTGAAGTGTGCCGACCCTTTTCCATCTTGGCATCTTTTCCGCATTTTTCTCTTTTTGTTGTTGAGTATAACCGCATTTGATGAGCGTTTCCTTGGCTTCTTGTTGGTGCGAGTCCCGGGAGAGCCTACGATATGCCGACTCGCCGTTACGTGGCGATGAGGTCGTTTGCGAAGAAGATGGCTTCGAAGATATCTTGCCGGTCTTCGCGACGCGTGCCGGCGTACGAGCCTATGCCTTCGAGGCATTCTGTAGACGTTCCTCCGCCTAGAGCCGAGCCGGAGCCGCAGCAGGAGGGACCTTTGAGGGGGCGGCATAGCATGGATGCCGGGACATCTTCGGGAGCTGCAGGGCCTTCGAGGGAGCAGCCCTTTTATCAGTTCATGCCTCCGCACGGCGCACAGGGTGAGGGTTCCTCAGAGCCTTCTTTCTTTGATCCTTTCGCCGGATTTGATCCTTCTGAGTACTTTTCGTGGGAGCCTCCGGCGGGTGCTCGGTATTCCGACGATGAGGATGTGACGGGCGAGTTCGCTGGGATGCCCGACTTTTCTTTGGAGGACCTTGGCGAGGATGATGATGCTGAGGATTCTGATTAGTATTCATTTGCTTTCCCTCTTTTCATATCCCTCCTTTTTTTTGTTTAGCAACAGACATTTTTGGGTACCTGTAATAAAACACATGTATTTGCATGGCAAACAGTATTTTATTTTAAGATGTAATGTCATTTTTGTGATTCCCGGGATTTGTCCTAGAAATTGTTGCTATTATTATTTTTTATTTTTGTACATGCCACGTGAGCTGAGAGTGTGTTTGTGGGTAGTGTTTGTTTGCCGGGAATGGCTTTGGCCGATGTTTGGGCGATTTGGAGCAAGGTTTCTTGAGGACGGTGGCTTTGATGCTTGTTCTTTGAGGAAATGGGTTTTGTTTGCAAGGAGGTCCGTACGGACATACTTAGCATACAAAGAGGTCCGTACGGACCAACCTTGCTTTGGGAAGGACATAAATGCTTTCTGGTGTACGATTCTTCCTCATTTCCCCATTTGCGGCCATTTTCGAGCTTTCTTCCCCATTTTCTCTAGGAACCTCCATTTTTGCCATGGATTCTTCGTACGTCCCTAGAATTTTGCCGAGGCTTTCGCGGGAGAGGCAAGCACACTTCCTTGAGCGGTTGAAAACGTGGATGCGGCGCCGTATGAGGCATCGAGACGGGCTTTCGAGGTAAGGTTTCGTCTTTGCTCGGTTTGGTCTTTTAAGGAGTTGGTTCTGATTGGGATTTGTTGCGGGGCTGCCGCGAAGTTACAGGATGTTAGGAGGCACGTGTATTGTTTCTCCTATAACGAAATGGTGCCCACTTTTGAGGATTTTCGGGCTTTGATTGGAGGACCGGAGGTGGAGGCCATCTCGCTTCCTTTGATTGGTGGCGTTGCGTGAGCGTGAAGCTTGCGGACTTTCTTCATACTTCGTTGGAAGAAGTGCGGGGCATGATCCTTGATTCGGGTCGATCGACATTTCCGAGCTGCTTAGGAGCGGTTCATGGTTGATGAGGAGAGTGACGTCTCTTGGGATGTATTTGCCTTGTGCACGATGGCGACAGCTTTTACAGTCGGTTCCCTTGGCATTTGTGATGGCGCTTTGCTAGATGTGGTAGGGCACTTTGCAGAGCTGGAGAGGATATTGTCCCGTTGGTCTTTGGGGAGACTCTTCATGGTATCGACCGTCAGCGGCCCGAGGGATCGTTTTATGAGAGGGGAAGCCCCGCTTTGCTCACCTTGTGGCTGCGAGAGAGACTTGAGCCATGCCCGAGGCTCCGACGTCGTTTAGCCCGTGGTCATTTGCTCGGCGACCTCTTGTGTTGGATATGGATCGATCACTTTGGGAGAGATGGATGGCACGGCTTGGTACGCATCGAGATCATTTGGTGGGTTCCTTGGAGGATTAAGACCGGGAGGATCTTGCGGGAAGGGTCCTACGTTGTCGAGTTCCGGGTTTGTCTTGGTCCTCCTTCTATATTCCGTCGCTTGTTTCCGGCGGTTTGGGATAAAGCGAGAGCCTTTGTTGGTGGGATGACCTTGCTACTGCGGAGGTAGTTCCTCTTTGTATGGCGGCTTCGGGTGCCTTCTTGTATTTTACGAGGGTATGGAAGTTTTCCGTTTTCCCTCCTGTGGTACTCCTTAGACGTCGGGGAGCGTTGTATTGACGACTCGGTACACGGCACGGTATGAGCGGCGTGTTGGGCGAGTCTCAAGTGGTCTTGGAGAGCGAGGCGTGTAGCGATTCCGGGACCCGGTTGCCGTAGCGGCTATTGCCTTAGGAGTTCAAGCCTGGTCGACCCTTTGGATGTGACGGGAGACACTTTGTTTGACTACGAGACTAGAGTTGACCGACCGACGGGGAGAGGTCCTCTTTACGGACTCGCGGGGAGGAGATTCGAGCCGAAGCACGAGCGAATGAAGCCCCGAGAGCTCTTGGATTGTTTGACTCTGGGGAGGACCCCGGATCTCGGGCGAGAGACGCAGAGTTGGTTCACGTGGAGCGAAAGAAGACTCGCCGGGGACGAGGGAAGAAAGGGAAGAATGGCGAGGGGACAAGCGCAGATGGCGCGGAATGACCTCCTAGGTATCCATTCATTGCATTGCAAACACATTATTAGTTAAATGTATTAAGCTGTCTTTTAGCATGTTGTGAACTTGAGAGTAGACCGTGCTTGAACTCATCAAGAAATGTTGTAACCGTTAGTGATTTGTGATTTACTTTTAAAGCTTTGTCGAGACGCAAGATCTCTTATTTGCCTTTGCTTCTGTTGTGCACTTTGTCGGCGTCCATCTTTGAACTTTTCTGTTGCATTTGCGGGGACGATGCAGGCCATGACGGCAATCTCCTTTGCTGAGGCTTTGTGCTTGGCTGAGAGGTTGAATGCTCCCCTGACAAGTCGTTCTGACGGCCTTTTTCGTAGCTTCCTTGCCGCTTGTTGGCGTCGGGCTCTTGACCTCAATTTCGCAGCTTCTGCTTGAGCTTCTTTTATTTATTGTTTTTTTTTTTGCGTGAGCCCTTGCTCGAGCTCTCTTTTTTTTGTTTTTTTTTTGTGAGCCCTTGCTCGAGCTCCCTTTTTTGTTTTTTTGTGAGCCCTTGCTCGAGCTCTTTTTTTTTTTTTTTTTTTTTTGAAGCGCGTGAGGGCGAAGACAAGCCCTGGCTTGGAAGCGGACATGAGTCGGTCGTTTGATCTTTGAGTGACCCTCGGATGTCCTTTGATGTTGCCGCCGTCGTTTGACTTGGTCGAGGTGACTGTTGGGGCATGTTCTTGAAAAGTGCGTAGCTTGATGGAGGTCTTGATTGACATTCAAACTTTTGACTTTTTGTGTATTTTTAGACCGGACCAATTAAGGTTGCCTACGTTCCCCGGACTAGAGGGCTCAGTGCAACGTAGTTCGACACTACATGGAGTGCCAAGAGATGCACAGTTGTTCTTCTTTAGGCGAAGTATCTGCGAAGTTTGCTTCCGTTATTTGGATTCATGAAGGGATTGCCGTCTAGGTGCAGCCGGCTTCATGGCGCCTCCGAGAAGATCTTTTGAACCACGAAAGGGCCGATCCATGTGGGTTCCCATTTTCCCAGTGGGTTGGTTCGAGTGGGAGGCTTTTCTTTGAGTACAAGGTCGCCTTCCACGATGTCTCGGGATTTGACTTTCTTGTCGAAAGCTCTAGCCATCACTGCTTTGATAGGCTCGGACGTGTTCCATGGCCTTTAGTCGTCGCTCGTCTAGCGAGCCAATTCGTCATGTCGGCTTGGAGCCACTCGACTTCGTTGATGTCATTTTCAGCGGCACTCGGAGTGAGGGAATTTCTAGCTCGATGGGAAGGACTGCTTCCATCCCGTATGTCGGGGCAAATGGGGTTTCTCCCGTGGGCATTACGACTGATGTGCGGTAGCCCCAAAGTGCAAGGTGCGGCTTCTCGGGCCAATCTCGTCCTCGGGTGGTCATTTTCGGATGATCCGTTCGAGGGTTTTGTTTCTTTGCTTCCACGGCGCCGTTTGTTTGTGGCCGGTAGGGAGAAGATTTGTGGCGTGTGATCTTGAATTCGGCCCGGCGATCTGTCGAATTCCCCTTCGAAGTGTGAGCCGTTGTACGATATGACCTCATTTGGGATGCCGTATCGGCGAGATGATGTTTTCTTTGAGGAAATGCGCGACCTTCTTGGAGGTGAGTACCTTGTAGGACTTGGCTTCGACCCATTTGGTGAAGTAGTCGATGGCTACTAAGATGAACTTCGTGACCAGATTCTTTGCTGGCGGAGCGATTTTCCCGATGACGTCAATTCCCCAAGTGGCAAAGGGCCAAGGTGTAGTCATGCGGTAGAGATCGTGGGGCGCGATGATTGAGGTAGGAGAACCGTTGACACTTGTCGCAGCTTCGGACAAAGTGGATGCAGTCTGTCTCCATGGAGATCCAGTAGTAGCCCATCCGGAGAATGAGTTGCATTAGGGCTCGGGCGTTCATGTGGGGACCGCAAGCCGCATTGTGGACTTCGTTCATGAACTTGTTTGCTTCTTCTTGGCCCGATGCGGCGTAGGAGTGGCCCGTAGTAGCGTTTCTTGTATAGCATGTCCCCGAGGATGACGAAGTGAGAGGCAAGGCGTTTTAGGGCCATGATGCTCTTGGTTTGACCCCTCCCGCTGTGTGGGTCTTCCTTGTTCATGAAGGTGGTTTCCCAGCTCTTGAGGTGTGGGAAGATCTGGTTTTGTCTTTGGAAATGGCGTCGGACTTGCGTCTCTTTGGCTCTTCCGCAATCTTGCAAATCGTTGTGATTAAAACCTTCTCGGCAGCTTGGGCCCGGTTTTTCTCTCGTTTGACAACATGCTTAAATGTTTGCTTGATGCATTTATTTAATTAATGTGTTTGCCTTTTGTATAGATGAATTGTTATTAACTTGTTTTGATTAGTTAATATCATCATTAGTTAAAGATGCAATGAAATGATTTTTTTTTTTTTAGGAAGGTCGGACCTTTTATTGAAAGCGTGAAGACTGTACATTGTTGACCAAAAATTCACAATCGTCGGGCGTAAAGCCGTCAAAAGACACAAAAGATGTGAATACACAGACAACAAGACTCGAAGCTAGACTATAGGCGACGAGGGATTGGACCAGGCTTCATTACTCTCGGATGGCCGTAGCTCTAGAGGGAGTGGTCTTGGTTCGGGTGGCCAATCTTCCCTTGGCATGAGTCCGGAAAGTAGCTTGCATGCGGTTCGATTTCAAACCAGATTGCGGAGGTTCTTGGCTGCTCCCCTAATGATGTCCCTCCATTAGTGTTGCCACCGATCCTTGGGGGTTTTTGATGATAGAAGTCGGCGAGGGCTACTTCTAGGAGGGCGAAGCATTCGGCGGTCGGAGTGGATTCTTGCGATGTTGATCACTTTCATAGAATGCGCTTCTTTATGCAGGATCTTTGCTTGGACGACGTTTACAATGTATGCGATTCGAGCGGGCATGCTATATCTCCTTCCCGATTAAGCCTTGGAGGAGGTTGCGCCGCTGTTCGTCCGGGTCGGACACCGGAATGTTGAATTGAACTAGGCTGTGATGGCTGTCCCCGTAAGATCCAGGAGTGTCGGCTAGAGGGTTGTCTTGTAGGGGATCGGTGATGAGCCGGTTGCAAGAGGGTTTTCGGCGAAGTAAGGGTCTACTCCTCGATCAATCTCCATTAGGGCATCCATCTCTTGATCCTCTCTCAAGCATTCTTCACGATCGCATATATCGAGTTGTCATCACGACCCATGAGTTCTTCAATTTCCGGCTCGTCGCGGCTTAGAGCGTGGATGTAAGGATCCACTTCGTAGCGGGACGGGGTAGGAGAATCATACGGAGAAGAGTATTCGGTCATGTCGGGACCTTCTTCCGGGTCATAGCTTGCTGGCCAAGCACTTGCCATTCTGCGCTTCCGCGGATCACTTCGATCGCTCGGTTGCATTGATGAATTTCACGCATTGGTGAAGAGTAGATGATCTGCTTTCATCGATGTATCGAAGGCCGTCCCAACAAAGCGAGAGAAGGTTGGTTTGATTTCCACGACTTGGAACTCTACCGAGCTCCGGTTGTACGTCGAATTGGATCCTCAAGTTGATGACTCCTACGATTGGTCGTGCGGTGGAGTCGTAGGCTCGGATTACCCGAGGTGAAGGCCTTATCGAGAGAACGGTCGATGCGGAGTCGTTTCGGTGTGCTTAAAGCGATGATGTTGGCTGCGGAGCCGTTATCAATCAAGACGTTCGGGAGGAAGAACATCTCTATCTTTATGAGGATGAGGAGGGCTTCGTTGTGCCGATTCTCACATATTGGCAAGTCATCGTCTGTGAAGGCTAAACCGCTTCCCGTGCTACCGTTGGACTCGGTCTCGTGCAGGAACGTTCGATCCATCCATTCGTATGCCTTGGCTTGGGCAAAGATCGTAGGGAGACGGTTGCCCTTGGGCGTTCTTGTCGGAATTCCCGGTCACGAGACCTTTTGACTCTTGTTTCACGCTCCCGGTCATAGCGGGACGGCATGCGACGGTTTCGGAAATTGCGGGGAGTGCTCTCGCTTGGAGTTTCATCAAAGGCTATTGAGTTTACCACTGTCGTTCCGTGGGAATGGATTTCCGATGGTATTGGGACCACTGGCGTTCCAATTTTCCCTCCTCAATGAGCCCTGGACCACACCTTGAGTACGAAGCAATTGTCGGTGGTGTGGCCGGGGTAGTTGTGGAAGGCGCGGTGTTTGCTCATATCCATGTTGGGTTTGAGAGTCTTCGGTTGGAAATTCTCGAGTGGCTTGAGAAGATTTCGCTTCACCAAAGCTTCAAATACTTGACCCGAGGGCATTTCCGGGTTATCTAAATGCTTTGGAGCGTGGGAAGCGAGGGGGTTGCTATTCTTTGGGGCCGCTTGATCGCGGTTTACTTGAGCTCCGTTACGAATGTAGTGCCTTTGTTCATTTGCTTCCTTTCCTTTGGTCGGGCGGGAGTTGAAGTTGCCGGAGTTTGTTCGATAGCGGTAAGATGAGGCGGGGTTCTTGTTGCCTTTTGAAGACTCGGGGTCTTTTCAAATTTTGTCCGGCGTTGACCATGGCACGGAGATCCGGATAGAAATGGTGGGCGATCGAGGTCCTCAAAGATGGTTTGAGGCGGGAATGGAAGATGTCCATCTGCTCTTCTTTGGAAAGTGGATCCATTATCTCGCTTAGCTTCCAGTTCCATCTTTTGTAGAACTCGCCCACTGGTTCGTCATCCTTTTGTTCGGTGGCTTGCGGGTCATGGCGGTTTGTTTCCCATTCAAGATTGGCGCGGTACTTCTCCGGGAAGATTTCAGCTGATTTGATCCCAAGTGGAGCGGTTTTACGCCTTTACGTTGAGGAACCACCTTAGTGCTTTGTGGATTTGAGGGAATGCTTGAAAGTGATGCACGCCATCTGTTGAGGGGTTGCCCCTTTGGCTCTCATACCCGGGACGTAGGTGTCAATGTGGGTTTTGGGCATTACGTCCCGTCAAACTTTTCCATTTTCGGCATCCTGAACTTTGGAGGGAGAGGGACCACTTTGTTCGGATCGGTAGGCGGAGGGAGTCCTTCCGAGAACTAGCTAGCTTGCCTTGCATGTCTTTCATTTGTTCGATCGGCCGGGCCATGTGAGGATCGGTATGCGAGGTGGGTTACCATTTTCGAGACGGAAACCGAAGATGGAGGTGGATTGGGCGATGGGATCGCCATTCGGGAGTCTTGGGGAGGTAGTTGAGTGTATACCAACCCATACCCCAGGGTGTTGAAGTTGAGGCGTGATTGCCGGAGTCCGCTAAGGGTTGTGTTTGGGAGGCTGGGGAAATGATTCGTTAGCCCCAATTGGCGAGGCTAGCGGGTGGCAAACTTGAGATGTCGGGGTATCCGCTCGGGATACTGTCCACAGTAAGAATGGGGACTTTTGATTGTGGTTGCGAGGCTCGTATAGAGGCAAAGGATTGAATCTGGGGATACCGAGATGCATTGGGATACGGCGGAGCGAGCACGTATGTGTCTTTGTTGGTGCGAGCTTGATGTGCGGGCCGGAAGCGCTGTCTTGGCGGGCATGTCGGGCCTTGGCCCAGCGCTGAGGAGCTTTGAGCGAAGGCGCTTTGCGTTCCGGGATCTCGTAGCTTGGCGGAGGCGGGACTTCTTGATAGCTTTGAGAAACCGGGGGAGCCGGTATGTCTTCGTCTTCTATGAGAACAAAGGTTCCATCGGGTTGGGAAGCTGCAATGTTCCTCGAAGATGCGGGTGTCTACGATCCGAGGCTTGCTTTGTTCCTCTTGGCGCTTCTTGATGGTTTCGAAGGCTCGCGGCACCTCCTCCATTGTCTGGAGGTTCCTTAGTGGCGGGGTTCCGTTTCCCTCAGCTGTTATCTGTTGATCCCGTCATGGGAGAGTAGCGGGACGGTGCGAGCCGATTGAAGCTGGAAGGGCTATCGAACCTTATGACCTCGATGCGAAAAGGCGGCTCCGGGTATTCTAAACCACTCTCGGTTATTTGGAGGGGTGACGGGCAAGGTTTAGACACGGGAGTGGCCTAACGGGATAAAAGGGGAAAGTTCACGTGGCATGCGGTTTAGTTTCTTTTATTTTTGATTTTTTTTTGTTGTTTTAATTTACTTAAAACGTGTTTTCTCGAGAATCCTAGGTAGGTTGGAAAAGATTGCTCTTCTTTTTCGCAACTATGCTAGATCCTGGGTCGATGGAGACCATACGTGCGGCTATAAGCCCCTCGTTTTGCACACTGTATTTCGACATCCCGGGGTGGACAGGACCCGGGCGGGTCACTATAGTGCAAGCGGTTTCCACCGGCCTAAAAGAAAAATCGAACCTAAGGACCGATCTGTCATGTTCGTTTTGATGCGTTAGCCATGTGAATAGTGAACCGAGCGGCCGGCTGAGTCAAGATCGGTCAAGAGTTCGGCATGACCTCTCTTTACCTTGCTTGCGCAAGGGATGCGTGACGTTAGGCGTTAGGCTGGGTCATATTATCATGGGCGACGTATCAAGGCGTGATGACATGGTGTCATGCGAGCATGGATGTATATCGGGACGGAACATCGTGCAGGTGTAGCTTCGGAAATCAAGATCGAGTCAAGATTTTAGCATGACCTTTCATCGCTTTGCTTGCGCAAGGATCTTGAGTTAGAGCCTTGACTCGAAAATGGCCGGCATGGTATATGTATCCGAGGGCGTATGACACGGAGGCTGCCAGGTAAAAACCAACCGAGTCCGGCAGTGTGACTCAAGACTCAAACGTGCGGGGTTGACGCTTGGCTAGGATGGGATGTTTGGAATGATCGCGTGCGCGCCCGAGGCCTAGGAAGACCTAACGGACTGCAACCGAGACCACTCCGGGTTTAAGGTTGTCAGTGTGCAAGGTGTATCCGAGGCAAAGCGGCGAGTAGCGTGCGGTGTAACCGAGGCGAGCGGTGAGTAGAGTGCGGTGTAACCGAGGCAAAGAACGGTGCGCGTAGTGTGCGGTCTCTAAAATTCTTTTACGAGTAAAATAGAAATTTTTGAAGAATTTTAAATGTATGCACGAGATGTATATTGATGCATTTTTTTTTTGTATTTTTTTTTTTTTTTAAAATAAAAACGAAGCACGTGCACACACACAATAATGATTAAAGGAAGGGGTAAAATGAAAGTTTGACCCTCATCATCGTTTTAAAAATCTTTTGTTTTGTTTAAAAGTTTTTAAAACAACATTTCCCAATGAGTCGCCAACCGAAATTACCCGGATCCGAGCAGCCTCGCGGCCCCGGCATCCGGCATCTTTCGCGTTGGAGGAGTCTCGCCGTTTGTTTTCGCATTTGTAGAGTCGCCACGCCGTTTTATTAAGCCCCAGAAAACATTGAAAAAGGGCATCGGTTTAAAGATAATTTTAAACCGTTTTTGTGTGATGAGATTTTGAGTTCGGAGGTCGAGATGACTCCCAGGAAGAGAATATTAGAATATTAGAGCTCACCCGAGTAGCCTCGTAAAACGAGTCTTTCGGATACCCCTAATATCCTTTAAATGTTGTGTGTGTGTGTGTGCTTTTAAAAATGCATCTTGTATCGGATGTCTACATTGTATGCTATGTATGGAAATGTATTGAAATAGTATAGGAAGGAAGCCTTACCAATGTTGGTTCGTGTCTGTCTTCCGCCGGGAATGGTGTTTGAGGTCGGAGTAGCGTTCCGGTATGGATCGGGATTGCTTCGGGAGATGCCGGTTGTCCGCGGACGAGTTTCGGCGTGAGTTGAGGTTGCGAGGCTGCGTTCGGGCGGAGGTTCGCGTGCGTGGGGATCGTCGGGATCACTCGGGCGAGAGGTTCGGCGTGCGTTGTGGTGGCAGTGAGTCACTCGGACGAGGATTTCGGCGTGGTTTGGGATCGTCGGTTTGACTCGGGAAAGAGCCGGGACACCGTGGAAAGACCGAGCAAGGCCTCGGAGTACCACGAGGGGCCTCAGAGTACCTCGAGAGTGCCTCGGGGCGGCGCGGGAGCATCTCGGGAGCGCTCGGGGAGGCCGGAGCACCACGAGGAGCTCGGAAGGCCTCGGAAGGATCCGAAAGGCGCGGGAGTGCCTCGAGAGGACTTAGAGGGGAGCCGAAGGCTAAGGGAGGAAGAGAGAAGAGGGAGGTGTGTGAAAATGAGGAGGGAGCCCTCTATTTATAGTAAAAATTTCGGAGCAAAGAGGTCCGTACGGACCTTCTTGGTTATCCAGAATTTTGGATTTCCTCGATTTGAGGGAATGCGCAATGATGGAGAATATTACGGAATGATGGTGTTCCCCCAGCAATAAGGTCCGTACGGACCATCTTGCATGCAAAGAGGTCCGTACGGACCAACTCTGCGAGGAAGTAATCATTTTCCGGGATTTGAGGAATATTGTGGACTTTAAGGGGATTTAGTAATCATTGTAACAAAGAGGTCCGTACGGACCTTAATTGCTTTTCGATTTCTGAAAATTCCCAAAAGGTCCTTTTGTCCCTTTTATCCCGCAAAGGCTCCTCCACTTGGTTTGGTTGGGGGTTTGAGAGGGTTTTGAGAGGGTTTTGAGTGAGAGAGGTCTCCGAGACTGCGTTGATGAGTCTGCGGTGTTTCCCGGGTGCTTGAAAGGGGGTGATCCAGATTGGGGTACTTACAGCTATGCAGGATGGAGGTCAGGATTATACGTACCCAACGTAATTGTCAAACAAACTTATCAATATCTTGACATACTTTCTTTAAACAATTCCTTCGGCACTGAAATAACATAAAGAGATAATTCAGTAATGGAAAACTGTTTTGATACAATACTGAAGTGATTGCATATTGATCCAACAGCCTTAATGGAGCGGGCGGGTGAAGAAAAGAAGTTGCTCTTACCAGGCAACCCTGTAAATCTCTCGTACTGTTCATATGCCTGTCCAATGAACATCTCTTGCCCATTAACAATTTTGGCTCCACATTCTTCTGCTTCCCGCAGTAATTAGAGAGAGAGAGAGAGTGAGTGTGTGTGTAGTGTGGCCTGGAACAGAGCGGAGGTTGCAAAACTGCTGAGAGTGGTAAAAGGAAAGAGATAGTGGGTAGTTTAGGTTTAATTTAGGCCGTTAGATCAATTTTGTTAGAATGAATCTGAGCCGTTCTTTGTCTTGGCGGTTATGACCCTTTGCTATTGTAATATAGACTAGTACAGACCCCCCGTGCGGACCGCACGGGTCATTACTCCCAATTTATCTTTATTATTTTTCTCATCACATTCAACCTACTATATTATTCACTATCGAGTACCCGCCACCTTCTATGTAAAACCATCAAAACTAATCTGGAAATAAAGAGACAAATTATGTCGAAAAAAGTGATTAAAAGAAAAGCAAAAACTGAAGATTAACCTATTTGTGGCATTGAAAAGTTTTCAATGGTATAGCTTTAACATTTTATGATAGAAAACATTAAGTACACATATGAAAAAAATATTAAAATATTATACAAATAAAGCATCTTCATGCTGTACTATCCATATCCACATCCACCCTCACCCCACCCCATCAACCGCCACCCCCACCACCACACACACACACAAAGAAAAAAAAATAAAAAGGAGGCAAAAACAAATTTGAAACATTTGAGATTTGGGTGATCGATAAAAAATAGAAAACTTTAAGCACTCTATATGAGTCACCCTTTATGAAGCATCTTCTACATAATAAAAATATATTATATGCACCCCTCACACCCCATGAACCGCCACCCACCCACCAGCTCTCTCTCTAACGGGCACATAAGCACACACACACAAAATAAGTAAATTCATAGTCAAAATCCCCCTCCCCCACGCACACAATGTGCTTCTGATCAAGCTATGACCAAAACGCTTTAGGAGAGTCCAAGAGAGAGTTGGTTATGTGCCAAAATAGGAAGTTACTAAGTCGGGTCTTCCCCGAGCTTAGAACCATAATATCAGATCAGGAAAAAACCCCATATACATACGCTCTCAAATTTTGAGTTTCAGAAGTGGACAACTCAAAAAAGAATATAGTCTGTAATAAGATGATGTAGAAATTTTTAGTCAGCATACAATGTCATTTACCTATCAACAGAAATAGTTCCTCTACTCATGTATGAAGCCTTTTCTTAAGCTACTTGTATATCTGCCAAAGATCATAAAAATGGCAAAGAATAAAGAATCTTGAGCAAAACAAATGAGCCTCTAGATAAACACATAATTTCATTTCAACAAATCAACTATAGGGTAATGAATTGTTCTTAAATGACCTCTCTCTTTTACTCTTTTACCTAAGTAATTAATTTGCAGTAAATAACAACGAAATAATTTGGCCATGAATTTTTTTTTTCTAAAGAACGTTGGATGAAAACGACATATGAAAATGTCATCGAAAACTTGTGAAACGGTTAAAACAATGATGCATGTGCAAGTACTATTAAAACCACGATTTCAAATTAATAGTCTTTACATTTTTAGTTATCCAATATTTTTCAATAAATTGGCAAAATTATCCTTTTTATGGAGTTTATGATATATCTTAGGGAGATATTATAGTCACTACAAAATAATAATCTAATATAATAATGAATTATTTTTCTAGAGTAAAGAAAAATTTTCATTTTCTTTTTTAATAAAACTAAATTATTGTATTTGAATTTTTTTTAGGTTTTCATATTTCATAAAAAAATAATACAATTATTTGTGATCCACTGCCTCCCTTCATTATATTTTCTATAAGAAGGAAGAAACCAGAACATATTGACGTCATATTTATATTATAAATTTTTCAGAAGAATAAGTTTTAATATATTTAATCTACTCTAATAAAAAAATATTTGTTAGTAAATTCACCATTTAGTTTAATACTTAAAATTAATAATTATTTTTACACTGTCAACATAGTAAAATTCAATTTTGTTAATAAAAATTATTAATTATTTACATCGCTATTAATGCTTACCGTGTAGGAGAGTTTTTTTTATTTTTTCCAACTTTAAATCTAGGCCGCTCTTTATTTTTTGTGAGATCAAATCTGAGCCACTCTTTATGTGGCGGTTAGATTTGACCTCTATTGTATTATAGATTCCCAAAACGCTAAAAATAAATCCCATATTTCTTTTCGAATTATTTTTGACTTATTATAAGAAATAGTTTATTTTAAAATATGAGTTGGTCTTATAAAAATAATAAGTAGAATAAAACAACATTCATGTCATCCAACCCCAAGTGAATGTTCAGTTACATATCAAGAAATATTTTTAACAAACACTAATAGTTTGGGACATACTTTGCGATTGAGAGATTGAAAATATTATATTACATTCCCTTTGATGATCAACCAACACTCTTTGGTTTTGTAATGCTTAGAAATCTCCTCAAGTGCCTGTTAACACAAATGCACATCCAATCTCTGTCAAATAAAATGATATTATAAGAAAGCAATGTGTCAATATAAACACAAACCAATAACAACCTAAATAATTAGTAAACAAAAAGTGAGCATGAAATTCAACATTTAGACTTCCCACTATCATTGGGAGCATGAAATTCACCAATAACAAAAGAAATTTAAAAAACACTGGTAAATCATTTTTTCTGGCTCTCAAAAATACAAACACTGGCATTCAAAAACACATGGACTGGCATTTGAAAACATATACACTGGCACTCAAAAACACTTACACTGGCACCAAAAAACACTGGTAATCATTTTTACTGACTCTCAAAAATACAAACACTGGCACTCCAAAATACATGAACTGGCACTCAAAAAAACTAACACTAGCATTAGTTTACACTGGAACTGGCACATCAAAATCCCCCAGCAATACTCTCAAAAATACAAATACTGGCACTCCAAAATACATGAACTGGCACTCAAAAAAACAAACACTGGTATTAGTTTGAACTGGAACTGGCACATCAAACCCTGGGAGCCGTAATAATCTTCAATCTGCACCAAATAATAGACAATACACAGTGTTCTAAAAATCGGCCTAGGCGGCGCCTAGGCGCTAGGCGGCGGCCGGGCGCCGCGACTTTAGGCTAGGCGGGGCAATTAGGCGCTAGGCGGGCTAGGCGGGGCTAGGCGGGCTAGGCGGTCTAGGCGGCTGGGCGGGATTAGGCGGGACTAGGCGGGGCTAGGTGTAACGACCCTAACCCTAGGCACTAATTTAGCATCATATTGTGTGCTTTTAATATTATTGTTAATCTTATGTGTTCATTTTTATATACTTGATTTCTTGTATTAGGATAAAATGATAGGGAAATAAAATAATGTTCTAGGGGAAAATAATAAAAGTAGAAAATAGATAAAGAGTAAGAGGAGGTTAAAATGGATAAAATAAATAATTGGGATAAAAGGGTTTAATTTAAATGTTGAAAGCCTTGAATAGTTAGGGTGGGGGACCATATCCCTTAAAACCCTCCCCTCTTCCCTTAATGGTCAATGACCCCCATACCTCCCATACTTTCCCCCTCACTCTTCCATCCTCCTTCTTTCCTTCCTCATCATTCTCTCCTTCTTCCTTATCATTTTTCATGGAAAACCTCCATTGAAAGTCTCACCTTCCAAGGCATATAGCAAGCCATTTCTTATCCATTTTCAAATCCAAGAGTACTTTTGAGGTTGGGACAACTAGAGAAATCAATCAAGCTAAGAAGATCATCTTTTCATCCAAAAATCCTAAAGTAAGTTATTATGATTTCCCTTCAATTTTGAGCATATGAATTTAAATGATATGTAAATGTGCTATGAACTAGTTTTGGGACTTGATTGTGTTGTTTCTTGGCTTTGGGAATGATTAGGAAAGCATAATGTTGATGAACATGAAAAGAGTAATGAAATAGTTGATCAACTTTGGGATTGAAGGTGATAGAGGGTTTTAAAGCATGGATTGAGTATTGATATGTGTTCAATATGGTCTATAAACTGGTTTTGGTTTGTTTGGTGCAGCTAGATGAAGCAAAAGTGGGGTTTTGTGGTTTTAGGTTGCAGCTGATGGAAACATCAGCAACCATTCTGGGCATTGGCACGACTAGTGCACGGGAGCACTAGTGGTGCAAATTTGCACTAGTGGTGCAAATGAGCACTAGTGGTGCAAATTTGCACTAGTGGTGCAAATGAGCACGAGTCGTGCACTGGAGCACGAGTCGTGCCCTTGGCCAAATCGTGCCCACGAGTCGTACCTAGGAGGCCAAATCGTTCTGAGTAGATTGAGGAAATTGGCACGACTCGTACCCTGGGGCACGAGTCGTGCCCTGGCCTGGTTTCTCACATCAACTTTAAAGCTGTTCAAACATAATCAAACTAGAACCAAAATGAAATCTCTTTAACCTAGATTAAAGTAGAATACTTTGGCTACGCAATGACGTCTTATTTGGTCAAAATGGATTTGTGAAAGTAGTTTAAATATGGTCCAGAAAATGGTTGATAAGCTTGATTAGTAACTTCACCAAAGTAGTTCAAACTTGGGAAATAGATCTTGAACCTTTATTAAGTTTATTCGAGGTTGTATAATGACTATGTAGGAATGGTTTATGATACATAGTGTCCTTACTTGCCCCATATACTTGGTGATTGGTTTGGATAGTGTAGAAGCTATATGTTACACTATTGTGCTAACTTGGGAAGGTGTGTTTATCACATTGTTTTATTATTATCCAAGTGTGGATTTATGTGCTATGTGTTAACTTGTTATCCCAAGTGTGGATATATTCATTATATGGTTGCATGGTTATCCCAAGTGTGGATATGATTATCATATGGTTGTATTGTTATCCCATTTGTGGATTTATTGATTATACTGTTACCCTACTTGAATACATATTCATTGATGGTGATATGCTTAGTGTATTACATAAATGTTACACTATGATATTGGTTGAACATGAGTATATTTTACCATGTGGCTACATTGCTTATCCCTTTTGTGGATTATATTTCAAGTATCTATTATGTGCTTGAACGTGTTTATATTTTATGTGATTGGGGGGTATCATGGAATTCAATCAATTATTGATTTGTTCTATAAGTGATTGAAGGTTCATCATACCTGTGACCTCTCCCCCTCTGTGGCCACAGACTGGGGTTATAGCATCTGTATTGAGCCAAAAGCCTTACAGAGTTGCTACTATCTTATATGGTTCCCTGGAAAACGGGTCTTATAAGATGTGGATATGCCTAAGCAGTTCACAGGAGATGAGTTATAATCATAACTGTCTCGGTTATATGATATTGGTTCTGGTGGATATGCATTCACAGTAAATAGTGGAGTATTATGCCCACAAAGGATACGACTTATGATTCGAGACGGTGAAAGGTAACACAAAGGTAACGGAAGGTGTTTACTGTTTTACCAATATGTGAGATGTACATTGTTATGTGTTGCATCTTACCTGGCATATTGCTGCATTCATAATAGCTTGCTGAGATTTATTCTCACCCCTCTCCCTTTAATGTTTTTAGATCCTGAGACAGGTGGACCGGCCAAGTGAGGACGGAAAGGAGTTTGGACGTGGTATTTTGGGATTTGTCGGGGTACGTATAGGTTGACGTAGAAGATGTATTTAGTATAATTTCTTTATGGAGTTTGTGTGTATAAAACTTGGTTTCTACGTTATAACCAAAGTCTTTTGTAATTAAAACAGGTTGTTACTTTTAAAGTTATTCAACTCTTTCTTCCATGTAGAGAGGAATGAAGTTATTTTGAAATGGTTATGTTCAGTATGTTTAAGTTGTAAGTTAAATCAAAGTTTTAAAAAGTTTAGGTGGTTTGAGTCCTTTTGGGGACGCTCTAGCTCGGGACACGGGTTAGGTTCCGGGTTGTAGTCCTCACAGTTGGTATCAGAGCTCGGTTAGAGTTCTCGGGTAGAGTCTAGCTGAGTGAGAGTGTGTGATAATTTACGCCGAGTGTTTAATGCAGGAGTTTATTCAATGGCTGGAAATGAGGATGATCAGCATCAGGTTCCGGGCAATGTTGGTAATGCCGGGGGTGATGGAAATTCGAATGTTGAGACGATGAACATGTTCCGAGTATTTTTGCAAAGTATGGCAACACAAGGGCAAATACGACAGCATCAAGAAGACAGACATGGGCATGGTTTGGAAAAGTTCGTCAAGATGATACCTCCAAGTTTTAGTGGAGACCCAGATCCGGTGACGGCGGAGAGATGGCTTGAAGCTATGAATAAAATTTTCTTGGCAATGGAGAGCTCAGATGCAGAAAAGGTGAGATGCGCAGTCTTCAAGTTAGAAGGACCTGCAGAGCATTGGTGGCAAGTAGTGAAGGACGGGTGGGATCGGGACCTTACACCGCAGACTTGGGAGAACTTCACACGCAAGTTTCGAGATCATTTTATTCCAATGGTTACAAGAGATAAGAAGGAAGTTGAGTTTTTGAGATTAGAGCAAGGATCAATGACCGTAGCGCAGTACTCAGCAAGGTTTACGGAGCTAGCTCGCTATTGTCCACATTTGGTGCCGAAAGAAGAGAGAAGGGTATATCGATTTGTGAAGGGATTAAGGCTAGAGTTTAGGAAACAGTTATTGACTCACGACTTCACAGATTTCCAGACAGCAGTAAATAAAGCCTATCGAATAGAGAATGACATTGACGAGCACCGGGGTAAATCTGAGGGTGGAAGTGGAAGTAAACAGAGATTTCAAGGCCAAGGTTCTGGATATAGTAGAAGGCAACAGAGAGGATCAGCATCGGGATTAGCAAGAGGAGAAGAAGCGGCGACTACGACAACTCGTCCGACTTCAAATCAGGTAAGGATTGTATGTGGTTATTGCAAGAAGATGGGTCATTCTGAAGACAAGTGTTGGAGTAAGCAAGGGAAATGCATGAATTGTGGAGAAATGGGGCACTACAAGAAAAATTGTCCTGTATTTCATCGGAGGTTAGCTTCGGTGCCTTGGCCATAGGGGGCAAAGAGGTGGAATGAAAAGGGACAATGAAGGGAATTCAAAAGGGAATATTTAAAGTTGAATCCTTGTTTTGAGTCTTGGAGGGATAGATTCCTCAGCAGTCTTTAGAGGTATAATACCTGTCTCAGAAGTAGGGGTCATACTTTTATAGATCCCGGTTTATTTCATGCATGTTTGACATTGCATTTTGCTTTCATGTGGCATACATTGCTTAAGATGTGTTTTATGTGTTAGAGGTTTCTGCTCTTATGAGAGAGTACCTCGAATCTTCTTTGGTTTACCACTAGCGTGATGTGGTCATAACTGAGCATTTATTGCCAGTCGATTTGGTATGATTACCAATTTGTGATTTTGATGTATACTTGGCCTAGATTGGTTAAGTAGTGGACGTGCATTGATAGACTGTCGTATGAAGCGAGTCTTCTTTTCTATGCCTAATTTGTCTATATTTGTATTAGACACAGATAAGCCTTTATGTGGTATCCTTGTTATATATGCATTAAAGATTGAAAAATTTTGGTTATATGACTCTAGGTTGGAAAGTGGAATTACGTATTGATTTAGTGTCAGGTTTAATGCCTATGTCAAAAGCACCTTATAGAATGGTCTCGATTTTGTTGTGGTTATAATGAGCAGAGTTTTATCCTTATCTTGATGGCTTGTGGAAAATTTTTAGTGGTGACATCCTTGCTTATTTGAAGTTGAGAATATCATGAAAATTAATTGTGAATTGTGTTATCTATTCTTCAAGAGAAGAATTTGTGTGTGAAGTTTAAACAATTGTGAGTTGGCTTGGGAATATTGCTATAATGAGTCCGTAGTTTCAGGGTTGAAAGGGGTGCTACCAAGGGAGTATCAATAGATTCTTGAGAATGGTATTATTGTTGATTTAGTTAACCTAGAAGAGGTATCCATGATGTAAGATGCCAATAAGGGTGAATCATATAGGTGGAGATGAAGAATAGGTTGACTGCAGATCTGATCCTTATCTGACTAATGAATGTGAGAACTTGGTGATTTTTAATTACGAATCAAAGGAAGGTTAGTTTGTGACATTATGTAAAATGGGAAAGTAATAACCTATGTTTAGAGGAAGTGAAACAGACGGAGCAGAATTTTCTTATTTTCAACTTGGAAGTGACTAAGATTATTTTGCGTTTTACAAGTGGAAATTTTAATTATGTGCAACTAAATCCGAGATGTGTTACCGAGTATAAAAGTTTAAAGTATTTGTTAACTCGGAAGGAATTTAACAATAAGCAGAGTCGAGGGTTGAAATTCTTAAAAGACTTAAATTGTGTTATATCTTGTTACCCGGGAAAGTTATTGTGATTGCAAATGCGATTAGCCGAAAGGCTTATGTGTCAACAAGTATATTCTTAGAGTTGCAAGGTTAGATATTTTTGCGAATATTCAAGTTACCCCTATAGTATGGAGACCTTAGAGGAAGTTCAACTATGATTCAGAATTTAAGAGGATTATCGGTTAGTTTCATGTGGAGAGACCCAGGATGTTGTATTGAGTCAAGATGAAAATTTAACCTCAACTAGAATGTGTGTATCATTTCTGCAAGAGATTAGAGGACCAGTTTTAGAGGAAGACCATAGATCTAGAATTGCGATTCATCAGGAAAGTTTGAAGGAGTATCAAGATTTGAAGAAGAGTTAGAAGATTCGAATGGGAAAGCATTGCGATGGAATTTTGTAACTGGACTACCTTCAACGTCGATGAAGATGGGTGTGTTGGAGTAATAGGGGATAGATAGATCAAGTCAGTTTACCTTCTACCTATATCAACGAAGTATTCGAGAGAGGAATTAAAACATTGTGCATGCGGGAGATTGATTGATTTCGTGGAGCACTAATCAACATTTTACCAGATCGGGATCGAGGATTCATTGTGCTTTTGGGAAGCTGGGTGCAAGGTTTTGAGTTCCAAGTCGAGTTGCAGTGATGCGTTTCATCCTCAGGCAGATGTGCAGACAAAGAAGACTATCCAGATTCTTGGGAATAAGTTGTGTGTTGTGTAATGGATATCCTTTCAACTTGAGAAGTTTATTTAACCTTAGTGAGTTTGCGTATATTAGTAGATTCAGTTCAGTATTGAATTGGTAACGTATGGAACATTGTATGGGAGAAATTATCTTTATGATTCCTCATGTGTATGGAGTTCTTCAACTAATGATGATTAAACGGATTTGACCTTCAGGGGGAGGTCACCTTCTTAAATTGATCAGTAAGGTAAGCAAGTTTAAAATTCGGGACGAATTTTCTTTAAGGGGGAGTGAGTGTAACGACCCTAACCCTAGGCACTAATTTAGCATCATATTGTGTGCTTTTAATATTATTGTTAATCTTATGTGTTCATTTTTATATACTTGATTTCTTGTATTAGGATAAAATGATAGGGAAATAAAATAATGTTCTAGGGAAAAATAATAAAAGTAGAAAATAGATAAAGAGTAAGAGGAGGTTAAAATGGGTAAAATAAATAATTGGGATAAAAGGGTTTAATTTAAATGTTGAAAGCCTTGAATAGTTAGGGTGGGGGACTATATCCCTTAAAACCCTCCCCTCTTCCCTTAATGGTCAATGACCCCCATACCTCCCATACTTTCCCCCTCACTTTTCCATCCTCCTTCTTTCCTTCCTCATCATTCTCTCCTTCTTCCTTATCATTTTTCATGGAAAACCTCCATTGAAAGTCTCACCTTCCAAGGCATATAGCAAGTCATTTCTTATCCATTTTCAAATCCAAGAGTACTTTTGAGGTTGGGACAACTAGAGGAATCAATCAAGCTAAGAAGATCATCTTTTCATCCAAAAATCCTAAAGTAAGTTATTATGATTTCCCTTCAATGTTGAGCATATGAATTTAAATGATATGTAAATGTGCTATGAACTAGTTTTGGGACTTGATTGTGTTGTTTCTTGGCTTTGGGAATGATTAGGAAAGCATAATGTTGATGAACATGAAAAGAGTAATGAAATAGTTGATCAACTTTGGGATTGAAGGTGATAGAGGGTTTTAAAGCATGGATTGAGTATTGATATGTGTTCAATATGGTATATAAACTGGTTTTGGTTTGTTTGGTGCAGCTAGATGAAGCAAAAATGGGGTTTTGTGGTTTTAGGTTGCAGCTGATGGAAACATCAGCAACCATTCTGGGCATTGGCACGACTAGTGCACGGGAGCACTAGTGGTGCAAATTTGCACTAGTGGTGCAAATGAGCACTAGTGGTGCAAATTTGCACTAGTGGTGCAAATGAGCACGAGTCGTGCACTGGAGCACGAGTCGTGCCCTTGGCCAAATCGTGCCCACGAGTCGTACCTAGGAGGCCAAATCGTTCTGAGTAGATTGAGGAAAATTGGCACGACTCGTACCCTGGGGCACGAGTCGTGCCCTGGCCTGGTTTCTCACATCAACTTTAGAGCTGTTCAAACATAATCAAACTAGAACCAAAATGAAATCTCTTTAACCTAGATTAAAGTAGAATACTTTGGCTACGCAATGACGTCTTATTTGGTCAAAATGGATTTGTGAAAGTAGTTTAAATATGGTCCAGAAAATGGTTGATAAGCTTGATTAGTAACTTCACCAAAGTAGTTCAAACTTGGGAAATAGATCTTGAACCTTTATTAAGTTTATTCGAGGTTGTATAATGACTATGTAGGAATGGTTTATGATACATAGTGGCCTTACTTGCCCCATATACTTGGTGATTGGTTTGGATAGTGTAGAAGCTATATGTTACACTATTGTGCTAACTTGGGAAGGTGTGTTTATCACATTGTTTTATTATTATCCAAGTGTGGATTTATGTGCTATGTGTTAACTTGTTATCCTAAGTGTGGATATATTCATTATATGGTTGCATGGTTATCCCAAGTGTGGATATGATTATCATATGGTTGTATTGTTATCCCATTTGTGGATTTATTGATTATACTGTTACCCTACTTGAATACATATTCATTGATGGTGATATGCTTAGTGTATTACATAAATGTTACACTATGATATTGGTTGAACATGAGTATATTTTACCATGTGGCTACATTGCTTATCCCTTTTGTGGATTATATTTCAAGTATCTATTATGTGCTTGAACGTGTTTATATTTTATGTGATTGGGGGTATCATGGAATTCAATCAATTATTGATTTGTTCTATAAGTGATTGAAGGTTCATCATACCTGTGACCTCTCCCCCTCTGTGGCCACAGACTGGGGTTATAGCATCTGTATTGAGCCAAAAGCCTTACAGAGTTGCTACTATCTTATATGGTTCCCTGGAAAACGGGTCTTATAAGATGTGGATATGCCTAAGCAGTTCACAGGAGATGAGTTATAATCATAACTGTCTCGGTTATATGATATTGGTTCTGGTGGATATGCATTCACAGAAATAGTGGAGTATTATGCCCACAGTGATACGACTTATGATTCAGACGGGAAAGGTAACACAAAGGTAACGGAAGGTGTTTACTGTTTTACCAATATGTGAGATGTACATTGTTATGTGTTGCATCTTACCTGGCATATTGCTGCATTCATAATAGCTTGCTGAGATTTATTCTCACCCCTCTCCCTTTAATGTTTTTAGATCCTGAGACAGGCGGACCGGCCAAGTGAGGACGGAAAGGAGTTTGGACGTGGTATTTTGGGATTTGTCGGGGTACGTATGGGTTGACGTAGAAGATGTATTTAGTATAATTCCTTTATGGAGTTTGTGTGTATAAAACTTGGTTTCTACGTTATAACCAAAGTCTTTTGTAATTAAAACAGGTTGTTACTTTTAAAGTTATTCAACTCTTCTTTCCATGTAGAGAGGAATGAAGTTATTTTGAAATGGTTATGTTCAGTATGTTTAAGTTGTAAGTTAAATCAAAGTTTTAAAAAGTTTAGGTGGTTTGAGTCCTTTTGGGGACGCTCTAGCTCGGGACACGGGTTAGGTTCCGGGTTGGGGTCCTCACACTAGGCGGGGCCTAGGCGGGATTGGACGGTCTAGGCGGTCGAAGAGTTGGCGTTCGAGTTTTTAGATGCGTTCGACCGTAACGGGTGTAACTTTTGATTTCGGAGGAGTTACGGGACGCACAGCATATCAAAACGACCGTCTTTTCGAGAGGAACAAAAGTAATTGGGCTATGCCCCCTGAGCGGCCCATAATTAGGCCAAAAAATGCTTCTAAGGGCCTCAAACGGCCTTCTGAAGTTTTTATCCGTTTTTTCATTGTTTTGGACCTTTTCGTAATTTTGCAGTTTTAGGGTTTCTTTTCAGTAGGGTTTTTTCCAGACTTTATATACTTTATGTTAGGGTTTTGAGAAATGATGCCGTCTTCTAATGTTATGGTTCAATGACCGAAATGCCCTGACCCATAGTTGAGTTGTTCAAGATTTATACATTTATCCTCTTGAATTTGTCACTATGGACAGAAATTATGGAATATATATAAAAATGTGTGTAAATTCGCGGTCCTGCCTAGGCCCCGCCTAGGCGCTCTAGGCGCTAGGCCCGGCCTCGCCGCCTAGGCGCCGCCTAGCAATTTTTAGAACCTTGCCAATACATATAATTAAATGATTCGAAACCCTAAGATCGGCGACTGAGAGTGGAATTGAGTAGGGGACAGACCATAATTAGGGCAATCTCGAGGGGAGGAAGGAGGCCGATCTGAGAGTGGAAGAGAGGGACGGCGTCAGTGATTTGAACGACGTCGCCGGAGACGCGGCCAAGGAGAACGCCGTTGACGGCGGAGGTCTTGTGCTTGAGGGCATGGAGGACGAGCTTGATGTAGGCGTTTTGATCGATCTCATATCTCAACTCGGAGCCCATGACTCAGTGAGTGTAGTCGGAGACGGAGTGTAAGCTGCTGCTGCTGCTGTCGTATTTGCCCGGCGTCGTAGCAGCAGTGTCGAGAACGATCCTTTGCGTCTGAGAGATACGAATGGTTTAAAAACACGTTTTTTTGTAAGCTTACAAAAAAACGCATTTTTTACAAGTTTTTGGCTTAAAATATTTATTTTTCAATGGAGAGCGAAATTAGTTTATAGGTCCCACGTGAATTATGATTATTGATGATGCGAATTATTTTGAGTCATTTGATCATTCATCAAAAATAAAATTGTGTTTTGACTCATCCGTTTCTCTAACAGAGACTATCCCTTTCTATTTTTCTCTACAACAAGTTTGCTCTGTTGTTCAATTTTGCCTCTTCCACTTATGTAATCCGTGGTTTGTTGAGATATTGACGAGATTTCGTATTAATAAATGTAAATTAGTTAGACTAATATTCTCTTTAACATAATTATAGAGATTTGATAGAATTTGGTAGAGATAGACTTCTTGGTAGGCAAGACTATCACATTGTATATATTTGATGTACACGACATATTGTAAATCAGGGAAAATAAGTTGTTAAATTTTTCTTCACATATTCTTGGTTTCATCTTGGTATCATATCATGATTGATCCAACTGTGACAAACACAAATATTAGTGGTGAGAAGAAAGCCATGGATGAGAGCCGCTCACCCAATTTTCTGTCGACAAGTGACAACCCGGGGCAAATTATCACTCACGTTCAACTTAAGGGTCATAATTAAGAAGAATGGGCTCGTGTTTTCAAGTGATCATTGCGGGCCAAGACGAAGCATGAATTCATTGATGGGACGATCGAGATGCCGAAGAAAGAGGACGAGATCGACCAATGGATGACTGTCAACTCAATGGTGGTTTCATGGGTCTTCAATACCATTAAACCATCATTGAGATCCATCGTGACATATACGGAGGAGGCAAAGACTTTGTGGGATGATTTGAGGGAGAGATTTTCAGTGAAAAATGGCCCACAGACTCAACAAATCAAGGCGGATATAGCCAATTGTAGGCAAGGGAAGGACGAAAGTGTGGCCGTGTATTATGGCCGAATCAAGAAGTCGTAGGATGATCTCAATGATTTTGAGACATTGCATGCCTGTTCGTGTAGCGCGTGCAGATGTAATCTCGGAGCCACGCTGACCAAACGACGTGAGGATGAACGAGTGCATCAGTTTGTTATGGGACTAGAAACACCGAAGTTTGAAAACGTGAAGTCTTCCATCCTGAACACAGAACCGTTGCCTAATGTTAATAAAGCATATTCCATGGTTGTAAGGGAAGAATGAGTACGCATCAGTGGGCGTGCTGATTATCTTGCACCTGTTAGTTTTGTTGCTCAGACAGTTGGAGGATCAACTGGTCAGACAACTGTCGGCACATATGGTTCGGGGGGGGGGGGAAGAAAAGATGGAAACAATATTGTTTGTTCTAACCGTAAGAAGAAAGGACATCTTTGTGGAATCGTGCTACAAACTAGTGGGATATCCAGAATGGTGGGGAGAACAACGTATGAGGAACACCAAAGGGAGAAGTGGAGGACAATCCTCTTCAACGGGAAAGGATCAAAAAAGGTTCAGCACAAAGGCTAACACATCACAATTCGATGATGCATATAAGGCTCGTGCCTTGGGATTTATAGCAGAGCAGTGGAGTCACTTCAAGAATTATGTGCGAACACAAGTGCGGTCAACTCGCCGCACAACCGGACTCTACAACCCGACCATCTGAGTGGTAAGTTAAATAATAACCCTTGGGCTTGTTGATAGTGGGGCTAATCGATACATGACAGGGAATATCTCTCTGCTTAAACGTATTCATGATATTGAGGCTAACCATATAGGTTTGCCTAATGGAAAATATGCTGTGGCCACGAAAGAAGGCGACATTGACATTGGAAAAGGATTGGTTTTGAAAAATGTTCTTTATGCAACGACTTTTAATTGCAATTTACTATCTGTCTCTTAGCTGCTTAATGATTCAAATGCTTTAGTACACTTTTCTGACAAACAATGTGTGATACAAGATCGGGCCTCG
Source organism: Adenophora triphylla var. japonica (assembly GCA_022495995.1). Classification (NCBI taxonomy): domain Eukaryota; kingdom Viridiplantae; phylum Streptophyta; class Magnoliopsida; order Asterales; family Campanulaceae; genus Adenophora; species Adenophora triphylla. Next base: position 122,925 of record JAFEMH010003691.1, read on the forward strand.
AAGATGTTGATTGGTGCGGGTGAACTAAATGAGGAGTTGTACTATCTGAGAAGATCATCACAAGTTTGCAGTGTCAAGGAATCCGAAAGCTACCAATTGTGGCATCAACGACTTGGACATCCATCAAGTAAAGTAGTTGGTTTATTGCCTTTTTATTAGTCGTAGTAGCATTAATAAGGATGTGTGTGGGGTTTGCTGTCAAGCTAAACAAAGTAGAGACAAGTTTTTGTCAAGTGATAATAACTTTATTGAGATTTTTGATTTAATTCATTGTGACATTTGGGGTGACTATCGTAAGCCTGCTATATGTGGTGCAAATTATTTTTTGACTATTGTGGATGATTGCTCTCAGGCTGTATGGGTTTATCTAATTCATCACAAAAGTGATGTTTCTCAAATTCTAAAAAAATTCTTTGCCATGATTGAAAGACAATTTAATAAGCATGTTAAGAAGCTAATGAGTTGTAATGGCTAGGAGTTTATGCGTTCAACAAAATATTTACTTGAAAATGGTATTGAACATCATACTACTTGTATTCACACGTCACAACAAAATGGGAGGGTTGAGCGTAAACATCGTCACCTCTTGAATGTGTCTCGTGCCTTGATGTTTCAAGCCAAATTACCTGTAAAGTTTTGGGGTGAATGTGTTTTGGCTGCCGGCTACTTGATAAATCGTACACCCTCAAAACTGTTACATGGAAAAACTCTTTATGAAATCATTTTTGGGAAACCACCTTCTTACCAAAATATCAAAGTTTTTGGGTCTTTGTGTTACGTGCACTATTCTAGGAGGGACAATGATAAGTTTGCTAGTCGTAGTAGAAAATGTGTTTTCTTGGGATATCCCTATGGAAAAAAGGGATGGTTGGTATATGATCTTGATGAACACAAGACACTTCTCTCAAGAGACGTTGTTTTTGTTGAGAAAGAGTTTCCTTTTGCTAGCATGCGAACTGATTCAGAAGAAGCATACACGGATTTAGATATATTCCTTTGTCCAACAACTGATATGGACACTTGTGAGGAAGACAATATTGGTGTGACTACAAGGGTTCCTGGATAGTCGATGTAACGCTTGACCGAACAAGTGGCCGAACAATAGGATGATCAACTAGAAGACAAATGATATGATCGACGTTGTGTCGAACAACCGACAACAAGTGGCCGCACAACCAGATTGATCGTGTTATTGAAAATGTTGACCAAATTGTAGATGGTGAGATTTTGGGCCGATGACAAAGACATTAGGGTGCTTTCCACTAAGTATTCATCGACATAATATGTGTTAAATGCTAAAGTCATCCCCCCATCACATTCACCTTCCCAACAGAAATCTTTCGGTACTCGTTATCTTTTGTCACATTTTGTTAACTACACTAAATTTTCTGTCACATAGATGTTTTCCGGCAAACATTGATTCAGTATTTGAGTCAAGAATTTTGGAGAAGCTGTTAAATCTCCAAAATGGTGTGAGGCCATGAACAAAGAGCTTGATGCTCTTGACCAAAATGGCACATGGGAACTAGTTGACACGCCCATTGACAAGAAAGTAATTGGTAACAAATGGGTATATAAGATAAAGTACAATGCGGATGGGTCCATCGAACGTTACAAAGCCCATTTGGTGATCTTAGAGAATCGTCAGGTTGAAGGAGTTGATTATAAAGAAACTTTTGCTCCAACAATCAAGATGGTAACTGTTCGAGTATTTCTCTCAATTGTTGCAGTTCGTGGTTGGGAACTACATCAAATGGACGTTCATAATGCTTTCCTCCATGGAGATCTCAACGAGGATGTTTATATGAAGATACCTTTGGGCCATTCGACTTCTTCTTCTAGTAAAGTTTGCAAACTCAAAAAATCGCTCTATGGTCTACGTCAAGCACCTCGGTGTTAGTTTGCAAAACTTTCCACGACTTTGAAGAGGTATGGGTTTATTCAGTCATGTTCGGACTATTCTGATCTTTTCTCATTCAAGACTTCCGCTGTTGAGATACATGTCCTTGTTTATGTTGATGATTTAGTCATGGGTGGTAATGATCCTAGTGCCATTTGCCGCTTCAAAGAGTATCTTAGTAAATGCTTTCACATGAAAGATCTTGGCCGCCTTAAATATTTTTTGGGTCTTGAAGCAGCAAAGCATCTGGGCGGTATTTTTCTCTCTCAGCGTAAGTATACGCTTGATATTCTTTCTGAAACTGGATTTCTTGGAGCTCGTCCGACTGATACTCCTATGGAGCAAAACCATCGGTTGGCTCTCACTGAAGATGATGATTTACGTGATTCTGAGGCTTATCGGCGTCTTGTAGGACGTCTTATATATTTCACCATCACACGTCCGGAACTTTCATATAGTGTGCACATTCTGGCACAGTTTATGACCAACCCTAAGATAGCTCATTGGCATGCTGCTTTGCGTGTTGTACAATATCTTAAAGGCCATTCCGGCCAAGGCATTCTTCTACGTGCAACTTCTATCTACAACTTCGTGCGTATTGCGACTCGGATTGGGCTTGTTGCCCGCTTACTCGTCGCTCCCTTATTGCCTATTTTGTGTTCCTCGGAGATTCTCCAATATCTTGGAAGACCAAGAAGCAGACTACCATTTCTAGTTCGTCGGCTGAAGCCGAATATCGATCCATGGCTAATGCTACATGTGAGCTCAAATGGCTTCGTAGTCTGCTTGGTTCCTTTGGCATTCTTCATAAGACTCCTATGACTCTTCTATGTGATAGTCAGTCCGCTTCACATATGGCTCAAAATCATGTTCATTATGAATGTACAAAGCATATTGAAGTTGACTGCCACCTTGTGCGTGATCTTTGTTCGAGGCAGTGTCATCACAACTCGCAAAGTTCACACTTTCGCTCAACTGGCTGATGTTCTCACGAAAGCTTTGAATGGTCGTCAATTTCAGATTTTACTCGATAAGTTGGGTGTGTGCAATCTACACTCTCCAACTTGAGGGGGGGGGGTTGTTATGATATTGACGAGATTTGTCAATATCCTTTCCATATTAACAAATGTAAATTAGTTAGGCTAATATTCTTCTAACATAATTATAGGGATTTGATAGAATTTGGTAGAAATAGACTTCTTGATGGGCAAGCCTATCACATTGTATATATTTAATGTACACGGCATATTGTAAATCAAAGGAAAATAAGTTGTTAAATTTCTCCTTCACATATTCTTGGTTTCAACTTGGTTACTCTTTCAAGTGTTTCTTTGGACATGATTAATAAATCGTTGTACGGATTTCATTCTCTCTCTTCATGCGGCTGAGATCAATATAGTAAAATGTAGATCCCATTTAATAAAGTCATCTCGATCGTAGAGCATCGAATGGAGAATTGTGGTCACATACTAGCGGCTCTTTACTCAGGTCAACTTCACTAAAAATTAACTCGGAGAGCAAACACTGAATGGATTTAGTAAGAACAATTGGGCAAATTCATGCAAAATTTATTTCTGTAATGAGAAATACTGTACATGACTAATGACTAAGACAGTCTTCTTATTGTCCATTTTTGCAAATGTGTTGCTGTGGTTTCAAGGAATAATACTTGCAAAAATAATCCTATTTCAAGATAAATATCAAAATAAGTAAGATAGGCTATGAACCTTGTACGTGCAACTCAAGTGATGGACAATCATCTAGCTTCTGGCAAGTCCCATCAACACCGCACACTTGAATAATGAATTTTAGGCTAGAAATCCCAGAAGAAACCAGAAAATCAGCTACATAAAATGACTCCACTTCTGCTACTCCAAGAAAATCTGCTTTTGTTTGTTTATTGGCATAAATGTTGTACTTGGTAAAAAGTGAAGCATCTCCTGATTTCAACTTCCAAATGATGTTAACACCAAGCGTCTTGGAACCCTGAGAACCTGAATTCCAAGTAATATCCTCGCCCTGAACTAGCCATTCCGTAGATGGTGGGAAAACTATATTCTGGGCAGAAGTTTTAGCGCTGATATGACCAAGAATTGCGTAATATTCTGATGAAGTGCGATCCACATAAATAGTTTTTTCAACTGAATCAGATTCTGATTTTAATTGACTTACTTCGGGATTTAACTTGTAGCATAAAGCATGTATGCCAGTTAATGTGTATCCTTCCATAGAAACGCTACTCTTTTGTATGATCCATCCTGGAGCTGTTTCTGGGGACTGGACTTGATGTGGCATGATTATAATGCCGAATATGCTTGAGAATCTATTCATGGTGAGTAAGGTATTTCCCCTGGATGCAAGCAGTACAGATGTTTTCTTCTCGGTGGAGGAAGCAAAATCGAGAGAAAGGCCCACCAAGGAGCTACCTTTTGATTTAACCTGCATAATAGGTGTGCATCAATGGCTAAGGATACTGACAACAACAACAACAACAACAAGAAGAAAAGGGAAAAAAGAGAGAAAAAACAAAATAAGCTTTTAACTTGTATACTCCCTCCATCCCGGAATGATGTTCCCACTATTTCAGTTGTCAATTTAAATGAACTTTGAGCTATAATTTAGGTTAATTGTAATTTCCTAATGAAAATCTAAAAATTGTTATTGATAGTACTTATAATTTTATAATGGTGTATCAACAACTAGTTTTAGATTTTCATTAGGATAATTAAATTAACCTAAATTATTGCTCAAAGTTCATTCAAATTGACAACTAAAAAAGTGGAAACATCATTCCAAGATGGAGCAGCTATACTAAAACCAAGGTATGAGAATCATGATGAGAAACCAAACATAAAGGAGAAAAAGATGAACATGCAAAAGTCCTTAAGACAATAAATCAAATATACACATTGTCTGTGCATTCAAGAAATTTCACACTACTGGTACCATTGACTAGAGCCAATGGTCCTTGGGTATCAATGCAAATTTTGAAAAAGCCAGTTCAGGTGATTAGGCAAGTTTAGATAAGCCATATCTCACACTAAAACGATGTTACTTTCTCAGCTTTATATCATCCTAGATTTAGGGTACAGTGACTCAGAAGCCTGCAAGATCACTCGAACAGACTACGAGACAAAAGGTGAAGAATATATGATTATCGTTTTTCTGACCATTACAACAACAACATTACTACGGTGTCGCAAAGGCTCCCACCTACGGTGAGGTAAGGGGGGGTCGGATGTACACAGCCTTGCCCCTATATTAAAGCACAAAGAGGCTGTTTCCGGATGACCCATGATGAAAATTACGTCAAAAATTGCATGGACTGACTGCTGCTTCGTAACAAAGAAGTGCAGACAGTTTAGTGAGCCATTTTGCTTTATTCCATCATATTTCCAAACCAAAAAAATAGTGAGTCTTTGGCTCCATCGGAAATGATGGAAAGTATTTCTGACCATTAAATCCGGAAAGTTATCAACGTCATCATATAGGCATATAGCCTCATTGTTGCTAATATTCATTTAGATACAATTTTCCAGTGAGTTAATCCACAAATGAGAAGGCTTACTGAATAAGTAAAGTGGACAGGTAATTTCCCCATAAGAAGCTCTCCTTGAAAGAGCCTTGTCGTGAAATAACTCTTTCCTTCAAGAGTTCCTTTAAATGTGATGTTCCCTCCTCCATTATAAGATGCTTCTTTAAAACTATCAGTTGCAAATATATTAATAATAAAGAAAGAAAAAGGTTAACTAGTGAACACGTAGCAAAAACATCAGTGCAAGATACAACGTTTATGTCAATGTACAGAAGCCGTATAGATGGGGTCTAGCAAATCACGATGCAAAACAGCAGATTTCCACGTTTATTCATGATGTTGGCAGAAAGAAGAATGGTATCTTAGCAGAGATGTACTGTTGACACTAAGGGAGGATAGATTCAACATTAGTTGTAAAGGTTAGGTGACTGATAATACCAAGTAGTGGCTGTCCAGAAACCCAATTTTTTCCATCGCTGGAACTCCGTTGAATACTACTACAAAGCTATAGAGAAAGTGTAAAGGAAGAAACAACTGTCGCATTGGTGCATTAGAATATAATGGTGTTGACAAGGGATGTGCTTCAAAAGGGAAGATGTTCTACGTATGACAAATCATACAAGTCCAAAACTTCCTACAGCTCATTTCTCAGTGACGAGATTTTCTCTAGAGAGGCACTCAGTTTAAAAATCAGATTTATAGAAGTAGTGAGACTTACTCAACAAGAACTTGAACTGTGTCTGAAGTCGAGTCTCCAGAAAACTCAAGAAATGGCTGTACAGTAGAAGTATAAGTAAGAAAGTCATACTCAAAAATAAAGCTATAACAATGACAACTAGGAACCAGTACTGATATTAAATTGCGGGTCATATTCCTTCCAAACCTAATATCAACATTAAGAAGTTTTATGATTCTTTCTTAAGGTTTTTCTATTCTGAGAGGAAGGATTTTGATCATGGCATGAAAAAGTACTTCATTTGAACTACGATGAAGAGAGCATTCTCAAGATATAGTCAAAATTATTAAGAATATATGTCCATTGATTTATCTACCTCCCTCACCATTTCGTTCATCATTTGGCATTTCAGAGCTCTACGTCTCAAGTACATTTATGTAAGAGTTCGTTAAGGAAAGAAGTTTCCTGACAGCGAAGACTTTGTTGAAATGCTGTTTCTTCTACCAATTGTGAGGGGAAACTAAGATTAGCCTATTTTGAGAGTCGTTATGCGAAAACATGTTGCTTTACATTGAGGGGATAATCTTAACCCATTCCAATGTACTAATAATACCTAAAAGTTAAAAAGATCTTGAAAACAAAAAGCATATTTAAGTTGACGGCAAGTTAGATTCCATAAAAGACGAACAAACATGTACTATTTCACGTTGCAAATAATATAATTTGGCCCATAAGACTGCACCACGGGTGAGAAAGAACTACCTGAAAGCTTTGGTTGGAAAGGTTGTTCCAAGGAGCACCTGATACTTGCTTCCCATCAACAGAAAAATGGTAACCATGGCCCTAAAAATGAATATGTCAATTGCCAACTATGTACAAATGCTGCTGTTGAATGCATAAAGATGGCATGCTCTGCTAGATGATTCTTGCTGACAGCCACTATTTACCACTAATATGACGTCAACTCAGATAACTCATGCCATCAGATATTTAGTAAAAGCAAAGAATTATGATACGGAGTATTAATTAGCTCAAAAGTGCTAATCACTATGTCTCTCATAGTCTCATCCCCTCCCCACAAGCAGCAAGTGCCTTTTTCTCACTCGCAATTGCCTGAAATATCCCAATTAAGTTTTGTCAATGCAGTCAGCACAATACATGTTACAGCCCTGCAGAAAACCATATTCTTGTGGGGAATAAAGGTATGTAGAAGAGATCAGAGGAATCCTTCAATATATAGACCAAGCATATAGGAAACAAGAAAATTTAGAAGGAGAGACTTCATTTAAAAGATCAATTGACAAGTTAACATGTTGAGGAAACAAAACAAGATAACAAGTGGAAATATCATCCGAAGGAAATACCTGATCAAAGTTTGAATAGAAAGGAAGAGATTTAGGATAATTTTGTACTATTCCCCATGATTTCTCTATGAGGCCCCACCATCTGTCACATCCAGCATAAATGTAAACAATCAAATAATTAAGTGGAAAATCAAATTAATTAACCTCATTAAATGGAAAATCAACTTCGATTTGTACCAATCTGTTAAGCACTTGCACGACACATGTCACTCAATCGACTTTTCTAACGAATTCCTTCAAAAGGCCCTTGACTGACGAAAATTTTACACTTGGGGCCCTGATGCGGCAAAAAATAATATCAGCACCCCCCCCCCTCCGTAGAAGACCCTCCTACGAGTTCAGGCCTTAAATTGTCATTTCCCCTAATTAAGTAGACCTTCAAAAATTTAAAGGATAGACACAAAGTAAAGGTGACATTCTGTTTCTGAAATGAGTTTATAAATATTTTGTGGTTATAGTTATCATAGGTGAACCAAGATGAAGACAATTAGAAGTCACTCTGAGAAAAGGAAAGATGGATGTGCTGAAATTGCAGCAGACTTAAAGTGCAAACAGGGATGTTATCTGTTTATGATTGTTAGCATATCAATTGCTCCCTCCATCCCTAAATGAATGTCCATTATCATGATTTATTTGTCTCCAAATGAATGACCTTTTTGTGAAAAACTTTGCCCTATATGTTTTTATACCATTTTTTTTTTCATTAGTCACTTTATACTTGCAAAACTAAGTGTTTAGAAAGTGAATGACAAGAATATTTATGCATCTTTGTCATTTAATTGTTTAAAAACTGAATGTTTTCAGAATGTCCCCTAAATGAAATTTGGACATTCAATTAGGTAGGGAGGTAGTAGTTTTTAACATTTAAATAAGTTTAAGAACAACTTTGATGTGATTTGACGTAAAATATGCACAATACATGAAGCTTCTGAGAAGACCATGATTGAAGAGTTATGCAACAAGTTTGATGACTCTAAAAAGGGAAACCTGGTGCTACAAGTATGATGACTATATACATAAAATCCAAACCCCTATGTGTTGATGCAAACAAAAGAGAAGACAGAGTTAGACTATCTAGATCACAATAATTAGGAGGTGAAATTTTCATCATAAATCATATTCAAGAAAAGTCAATTTGGTCTGTTGTTCAAAGAAATAAATTTGAAGCATTTGCGAATACAATTATTGAAGTTAAATCAGGATTCAACTTCTTGACGGATAGAAAGCCTATACACATCACAGTCTCACAGACTAACTAAACTATAAACATAATAACACGATATAACCAAATGATATTTAGCCAAAGAGCTGAATGCATCACCGATTTTGGGCAGTCTGAAAATCAGGTGGTTGATGTGTCTCGTAGACCCATCCAGGAGCAAATATGGCAGCCGACACATCATCTTTCTTCAACACATCAAGTGCCACATTTGTCTATAGTGAAAAAAGATAATCATAATTATGCCGTCTTTTGAAAAAAATCACCTCTTGTATATAAAAAAAAGACAACAACAACGCCCATCAGCCTTAGGCCCATATACATTTATAAAAGGAAAGCGCATAATGAGAAAGAGTCTGTGGATAAAAAATCCTCAAGAACGATTATACCGACCAGACGTCTGATAAATTGAGTTACGACTCACATTTATCTATGCAGCTTAGATGATAATGAACATATTTAAAAGATTAAGTTCGACACATACAGTCCATTGTCCATCCCCGTAAGTGCCCCTACCAAAAACGTCTATACCCATGTAGACATCAAATTTTCTGTCACCTGCAACACCAGCTGAGAGCTTTGGATAATCTTCCTGCACGGTACAAAGAAATAACCATTAGAAGACAGGGTGGTGAAAGTTAAACCCAAAATGGGGAAGGACCAGGAGAACAAAATACCTTCCAGGTATAGTTTACAAAAATGCCATCACAAACATCAAAGAAAGGTTTATTATTGCCATTCAGCTGATCTTGCCAGGCAAGATCACCTGCAATGGTAACACTGTCATACCTGCGTCATGCCATTTAATACGATTGCAATAATAAGAAGCCATCTTAATCAAAAGAAAAGAAAAAAAGAGAAAAACAAACTTGGGCACCAAGATATAATGGAATGGAATGATATCTCATGGCAACCTACCATATGACTAGAGCTCCAGGTACTGACGAATGCATGGTCTTGGTCAAGTGGCTGACAAATTCTTTCAATATAGGGATCCGTACAATGTCCATTTTGACCTCCATATTGATCTATCAAATAGTAAAGTAAGAAATGATTCGTGTAAGAATCACTTTAATACAAACTAAGGATCTTTAGACGAATTTTACGTTTGCACTCATCGAATTTGAGAGTTTTAGTTCAGAGTCATAATTGCCTCTCCTTAATTAGTTTCTGCAAATATAACAAAAGTCGTGGTATGGGGACATAAACAATCACTAGTACTCTTCTTTCAAAATGCACCTAATCCAACCCAGACTTTGCGAGCATGGGAAAAAGTGATTTCATTTTTAATTTCACTTGTACACACGCATACTTATACAGGGTAGCAAAATGAACTTTGGCAAGCAATATTATGAAGAACTGAACCAAGAAATGCATCACCGCATCTGCTGTAAAAGTGAGGTTCATGGTTTCAATGATAACGCATCATGTATCTTTAAAGGTTACTTCTTTCATCCTCATTGCTTTATTTCAGGACTTCTCACAATGCCAACAATGCTGGCATTCAAAAAAACGAAGAAGAAAGAAGAAAGCAACTAGATTGAAAAAAGGAAGAGCAAGAAATATATATTACCAGCCACCCATCAAAACCCAAAGCAACTGCAAGCTCCGTCAACCGCTCAGCATACATTTGGGCAGATTCCTTTGTAGAGAGAAGTTTGTTCGCAATCACTGTCCCTTCATCCCATTCCAAAATGAAAGTTCCCAAAACCTATGTTCCAAATTTGCAGGCCAACATCAATTTATAAAACGGTACAACTACTCCATTAAAGCTGAAACAAACATATATACAAAAAAAAAAAAAAAAAAAAAAAAAAAAAAGGAAAAGGGATAACTTAGTGATCCTAATTTTGAGTTTTCATTACCTCTATCCCAAAATGAATGACCAAAAAAATTTCAAATTTGGTCTTTATCAAGAGTGAATTTGAAATATTTTTTGGGAGTATCAAATAGTACTCCATGTCTCCAACAGTGATTCATTGAACATACCTTGACACCGTGGTGATGCGCAGTATTTGTCCAGCAAGGAGGCGGCAAAGTAACTAAACTATGGGAGAAATAAACAAACACATCAATCAAATACCAATGCCAAATCGAATACGCCCCTTCGTTACTTCCCCCTTGCACCCACTTATCATCTGCGTACCCTCCCGCCATATCATGGCACACCAGAATCCTCGGCCTATTAGCCATTTCCACATCACCCTCCCGGAGCTTGACCGAAGCTACGTTGAACGGGAAGTGAAACGAATCGAAGTAGGACCGAGATTCTAGGTCTTCGAGTGTTTTGATAGGGAAGGATACCGGAGTGTCGGGTTGTTTTGGATCAAACGGCGGAGGAGAAGGAGGAGGGTCGGCGACGGCGGTGGCGGAGTGGTCCATGTCGGTGAGGAGGGAGGAGATAGTGTTGAGGAGGTTTTGAACGGAGATTAGGTCCATGGTGGGGATGAGATAGTTGGTGTGGATTGAGTTGAGGAGGTTGGAAATGGAGAATAGGGGTTGGCGGAGAGCAGCATAGGGAGCCGGAGGGAAGAGTGTGTGTGTCGGTATTTTTCCGTTTGGTAATTAGGGACGAAGACGTGGTGGTTGACTGTGTGTTGACAGGCTGTTCATGTGTCATGTATGCGCATTTGTTTATTTGGCGCGGAAAACTTAACTAATTGAAATGCGGACCCTCGCGAAGTAGTTGTTGCACGTGATATGACACTAATTCTACAATTTTTTTTTAATTTTTTTTTTCTCCTAAGAAATGCAAGCTGCCGCGTTAAAAGGGTTAAAAGTCAAACACAAAAATGAAAGAAGTTGGTTATTAATAAAAATGGGAAAAAATTGAAAGCTCAATTCAAGTTGTATGATTAAGAAAAATGGAAGCTCAATCCAAATCCAAGTTGTATGATTAAAAAATTTTTATTAAAAAAAGCGTTGAACAAGAGAAACGGATAATAATTGGAGAAATCCTCTTCCAATCGTTGTCATGGTCTGCCCCAAATGTTAATAATGTCACCACTACGTGCAATATCGTGAGATACTCGTATTTATCCAAGTATAACTTGTAAACTTACGCCAAGTATAACTTGAAAGCTGATGTACACAAGCATATATGAGTTCTCTTCGTGGATAAAATTTAACGCTAAGAATATAACAAACTAAAGCATTTGAGTCGATAATGACTCATCCACCAAGCTTTGCAAGATGAAGGTTTGTAAGATGAAAGAGTTGGCAATACATAATTTCAAAGCCACAACAATGTCAACAAAGTATAATCCTATGCTTGGATGACGTGATGTTCAATCTTTTCTCACACCAAGTTAGAATGTTAGTAAAAACGAAGAATGAATATTATTACTCTATTTAATAACATTGTGGTACATAAAATAAAATGATGATTTGAATTTTCAAAAATTGACAAATGGAAATAATAAAGTAAAAATTAGTGATGAAATTTGAAAATAAAAATAGATTGTTAAAATATTTGAGTATTTAAATCATTATAAGTTATAACCAAGCATGGGAAAAGGGCATATACAAGCCAACAATCAATAAAGAAGAAAGATGTAGAAAACCGAAATCTAAGTAAAAAATAGTTCAGTAATAGTATCTTGATTACATTTCCTCTAACCAGCGGTGTATTGAAAATTTATAGCAAGGTTCATGCTTCTCTAAATATTCAAGAGAGAGAGAGAGAGAGAGAGAGAGAGAGCATAAACATAGTTTGGTTTCACCCCCCTCCAAAAAATAAAATAAAATAACATTGCACAATGTCCCTTTTCTACCTTCTGCAAAAACATTGTTTCGGGCTAGTTATCTTTACTGCCATGACACCTCAAGGCTGCGTATTTGTACCTATAAGAGCATTAGATATTGATCTACAAATCTATCAGCGCACCACACCGTGCTAGTGGGTGAGCTTATGACTTCATAGTAGATCTTCTGTTCCAGTTAACTTTGCATATTCAGCTTCGTTAATAGACCCCCCCCCTCTCAGCTTTTTCAGTAATCTGTAGTCCTGAGTCAAGTCCCCATCATCTTCAGCTGATCGGACTGCTGGCCTTTGCTTGGCCGTCTTCTTCCTCATTATGGTAGTAGGTGCTGCAACTTTATTTGGCTTGGGCGGCTTCTGAGATTTTGATTCTTGCTGTGAAAGTTTCGTAGCTTTCCTTTCTCCCATGTTCTTTTTTCTTTGTTTCTCCCGACATTTGTCCCTGAATATTAAATTATATTAGTAACCCCTTTGTCCCTAAATGAATGTACATTTTCAAGAAATTTGTCCCAAAATGAATATCATTTTTGAAAGAAAAAAAAAAATCTGTCCTTAAATATTTTTTTACCAAATATTTTTCCCTCGCCACTTATTACTTGCAAAACTAATTGTTTAGAAAGGGGAAAACAAGAATATTTATGCATCTTTATCATTTATTTGTACAAAATTTAATTGTACAAAAAGTAAACATTTCCAGAATGTCCCCTATATGAAATTTGGACATTCATTTAAGGACGGAGGGAGTACCAATTATACTTTATGCCCCTGAATATGCAAGCCTAACACAGCACCAAAAAATGAGGACTGTAAGCTCCTGAGTGTGTGTTAGAGCTCAATGTTTTCATTCATAGTCAACATATATAATAGCCTCCTCGAGCTCCAGCTTCAATTGAACCAAGGAAACTATGTTCAAGGTTTTCAGCTCAACTCGATTACGGACTACTACGAAAACAAGCTTAAATGAGCTTGGGCTCAAGCATTACTAGACCCCAAGTCCAATTTTCAATTTTTTTCAAAAAAACTACCCCATAGAGATGGCAATTTCACCCCGTATACCAGTCTTAATAATAAAACCATTTATTTGGGATTGATAATGAGCGGATAAAATCTTAATCCGGACAACTCGTCTTAATTATCCGCGCTAATTTCTAACAAACGTCTATTTAATAAATGATGGTATTATTAATCCTATCCTATCCAAGCAGTTAATACCGGTTACCAAACAGGGATTTTGAGTGTGCTACTTGAATCCATAGTTAGAGGAATTTCACAATGACAACTTGAATTTCCTTAAATATTTAAATACATACTCCGTAATTACCCTACCAATACTTTAAACCCATAAGAGCGTCAACAAAGCGCGTAACTTCTTCACTAATAAACACTTCATCTTCATCAACTATATAATGTTCAAACTTGTCTTAAACCCAACCCGATTCAAGCAGATTCGAGCCTTAAACAACGTGAATCTAAGGCTCCGTTTGTTTCACGGAAAACAACTTACGCAAAATGTTTTCCTTATTTTTCGATGTTTGGTAGAAGTTTAAAAGCATTTTTGCTACACAATTTTCCAAATGTAGTGTCCTAAAATGAATAATATTTCCTTTTGGGTTGATGGACAAAAATCCACTTGTAATAAAATACCTTGCAAGTGTACAAATTACCGAAGTAGCAATATACAAAAGTAAGGGTCGAACCACAGAGACTCGTGTGAATTAACAAGTTGATTTAATTAGTGTAAAAAGAAACAAAAGAAAAAAAGGTTTTTTGATTTGATTGAATTATAAAACTAAGAAAGCAAAATAAATAAATTAAGATAATAAGAGACAAGGGATTCATGGATTGGGGATCATAACAATTATCACTTTATGCTTTTTATTTCATGTAAAAAAGATTCAATCTCATTCTTGGGTTCGTTCACAAAAACCTAGGGTTAAGATGTTCATATATTCCGGTAAGTCAATAAGAACATTAAAACCCTCCTAATTCTATCTTGTTTATATATTCCGGTAGGTCAATATAAACATTCAAGAATTTCAATTAAAAAAACTTAAGAACAATGGAACCTAGATTCGTTTGATTTCCGGTAGGTCCTCAATTGAATCTATTCTTCTCAACCATGGTCAAATTACAATTCATCCACGCAAGTGCAATGGTTTGTATCCAAATAAATTCAAGAGGTCAAAAGTATATTCCGGTAGGTCAATACAATTGATCTCAAGAACAATAATTAAAACCGTTGAGAAGAACAAGAACAAAAGAGAGATAGGAAGTATTAAAGCTTTAGCATAAAGATCAAATTGCTACTCACCTCAATCCATGAATCAAATAGTTTAGCCTTGAATGGCCATTAAAATAAATAAAGCAAAACCTTGTTCTTTCATCTTAAAAAATAAATAAAACCTAAACTAAAAATATGGAGAAAATAAAAGAATAAAAGATCCAAAGATCCCAAGAAAATAAAAAGATCAAAGATGATACAAAACTAGTCTAGGGTTGTTTATATAGGAGGAGGGAGGTGGAAATCCTTTTTGGAAACAAATTAGGGTCAAAATCCTAATCAAAATAGAAAATCCTCCCTCTAAAGTGTTTCTCTATTCTTACTAGGAGATTAGGGAGAGAAAATCTGGTGAAAATCTTTAGAATCCTTCCAAAATAAGGAAATTGGACTGCCTTTGTTCGCACATACCGGGCGCACGCCCACTGAGACCGGGTGTACGCCTGTACTCAATCTGGATACTTCCGGGCGTGCGCCCAATTGGACCGGGCGTACACCTGCTGAATTTATTTCTTTGGCCCAGCTTTGCTTGCATTTGGCCGGTCCTCCTTGGCCCATTTCTATGCAGGCTGCCAGCAAACGCCTTGGCCCCAAATGGCCTAACATTGGCCGGCCACTTGCCTTGGAAAAAATGATTTGTACCAATTTTAGTATTCGTTTCGTCCCGTAATTTTGCCGTCGCACTTTGACCACTCTAATGAATTCTTTTGCACTTCGCTCTTTAGGATTTTATTTTTCATTTTAACCCAGGAATTTTTATATATTAAATTCATCCAAAAATTCCATATTTCCCATTTAGTCCCTGAATTTTCACTATTTCCACTTTGGTCCTTGAACTTCGTAATTTCCGTTTAGTCCCAAATTTTCCAAAATTGCAATTTGATCCAAAAGCTTCCAAAGTACGTTCCAATCCTCCGTTTTCAACATTGTTGCACTCTAACCCCTGAACTTTCAAAACACTACAAAATACATTAAATTCTCAAGGTTTCGAGCACCAAATAAGCTAGGAAATATATCTTTTGGATGGGTAAAACCACATCCATCATGGGTCGAAATGAGTAAGTAGTTTCCCTAACCAAGTTTCCCTTTCACTTACAGAAACTGCAAATCCAAGCCCAAACCTCATACACACAGTTTTGATTGAAAGCAAAAGTGCTTCTCAATTCCACTTCAACCTTTAAACAGATCAATCAAATCCCAAATTGAAATGTATAGAGCAGTAAGCATTACATTTGACGTTGCTTCTTTATTACTTCCCTTAACCCTTATTTCCACTAAATTTTCAATAAATCCTTGAAACTCCTATCAGGAAATCAAGGAAATGCATGAAGCAGCAAGCAATGTTTGAGTTTTCAGGCTTCAACAATTGCGCATAGAAGCTCAAAGGTTGAACAATTGAGTGTGCAGGGGAAAGTATAAGGCCCTTATACTTTCCCCTGCTTAGGCCTTATACTTTCCCCTGCTTAAGTCAGGGAATAACCTCCCAAGAGGCGGGAGCAGTTTCAAGGCGGAAATGTATATGCAAACAATTAACAGAAGTCTTACTTGAACTTGATCTCCTGCAAATTGATATCTTCAACTGCTTAACCTCTGACACTAAAGGCAGCTGCAGTAACCCAAATCCCATGCCCAACTTACCAATCTCAAGTTGTTTCCACCTGAAGATAAAGATAAGAAGTTGAAAACGGGATACATAAGAGCAGACATCTCCAGGATATGATATGTATATAACCTGAAAATGAATTGACAATGATGCTCCTTATAAGCACGGATGTAAGAAACAAATGCTTTGGATCCTTTTTCCAAGACGTCACGATCCTTCTTGGCAGCAGCACGAATCTGAACAAGGTAGTTAAATTGATGTTGATAAATGTCACCATGCACATATTCTATTTCTTCTAATGATTAAGCTAACATTGATAAATGTTACAGAATTCCTCTCCCTTAATATCACAGCACGTCACGTATATAAAAAGGTTAAACAATAAGAAATAAACTTTTGATAGGTGCAAAATCAAATCACATTCAACTTCTAGATCAAATCCATGTTCATCTTCGAGAATATGAGGGGGAAGCAAAATAATGGACATAAGACTTGAATTGGGTAATGCTTACATGAGCTACAACGTCAGGCACCTCAACTGAGCACTCCCTCTCTTCCAGTGCAATTCTTCTTATCTGAAGGAAATTTACATACTCTTCTTCTTAGAACATAGAAACAAATGGTGACATTCAGTAAACAATTCTTCAATACTGTTTCATGATATTGATCACTCAGCAGTCAGCACACTGTTCAATTTGGGTAGTAGACCTTTGGTAAAAGAAAGACAATGGCATTTCCTTGATGTCCCAAACGAGCAGTTCGGCCAACACGGTAGACGAACATATCTGGATCCTGAGGGGGGTCATACTGCAATAACAGTCCAAAGATATCAGTACCCACAATCAATGGTAGGAATATGTTAAAACTCACTATTTTCATGCTAATATCTCAAGATCAAATCAGATAAACTAGTAAAATCGAAGTTCATTACAGGCTGATTTTTCTTGGTAAGTGTTTCATATTATTTATATTTGAACAGACATAGTGCTGAAAACAGAGTAAACCTAAAAGAGAGGAGTACCAAGGAAGTTCCAAACTACTACTCCCTCTGTCCCGGAATAAATATCGCACTTTTCATTTTGGTTTGTCCCAAAATAAGTGTAGCGTTTCCAAATAAGAAAAGTAATCTAGTGCAATTTTATCATTGAACAAGCTAGTAAAGCACATTCCTTAAAAACGTTGACAAGTCAATTGCGACATTTATTTTGGGACGGAGGGAGTATATAACAAGAATAAAGCAAAACATGCTGAAACACAAGCCTAGACGTCTATTAGGCACCAAACTCTAGGCCAAAAATGTATTGACAACATATTCTTAACTAGTGCTGAAAACAGAATAAACCTAAAATTGATGAAGCAGGATGCTTCTACCTACTCAAAAACAATACTTGTTCAAACTTGTCATGAACATATACAACAGTATGATTTCTCCACGCATTTAATAATCATAATTATTATTAAAATACAAAAAAAAATGTTATATCTGAGAAGAATTAAAGAGATAGTTCATCCAACATAAAACTGCAGCAAGTTCTTTGCAAACTCGGAACCCCAAATTTGAAATTACAATCACCTATGTCAATTGTGGGAATAGTTTACCTGTATTACACAATCAACGCCTGGAATGTCAAGTCCACGGGCTGCAACACCGGTGCAGAAAAGGATGCCACTTGAAAGTGATGTAAATGATGCTAATGCTTTTTCCCTTGCAGTCTAGTATGAACAAATGGAAAAGGCTCATAAATCACAATTAGTTAGCTATGGTACCATATGATTGAATACATTAGATTTGGATCACCGGTAACAATCTGTATCTATTACCTGCTTCATCTTTCCATGAAGGGAAAATAATGGATAACCCTTCAAGACAGCAAGACGTGAAAGAACGGTTCCCCAGTAATTAACACAAGCACAAGTCATGAAATAACTGCAGAAAAAGTAGATCACAAATACATCTATGATGAATAATCTGCATTTGGCCAACTGTAAAAGTGTAAACACTTTTCATATAACACCTGAGCTTAACTCACGTTATAATTTTCTTGGATTTATTCTTAACAAGGAGATCCACAAGTTGAGAAGATCTCTTATCCGCTTTACATATAATATACTGCAATCAGAGACCACTAAAATTGTTCATTTTTCGTTACCTAAGGCGAGTAATCCTTTAAAGATGAGTAACCCCAACCAAACAATAATTAAAATCACAAACAATTAATTAATCTTAACACATATACATGCCTCAATATGAAGGCCTGATGGTGTTTTGGAGTGAGCTAATTGTTGGCTAGATATTGAACGGTCAGTTGCCCTTGTTTCTGCCTGAACTTCAACCCTCACTGGATTCCTTAATCCTGCCTTCGCAAGTTCTCCAACTGCCTCAGTTTGAGTATCTGAAAACAGACCGGTTCTACATAGCTTTGGTAAGCGATTTATAATGGAGGTTATCTACTTCTGGAACCCTCCTCCAATAGCCTATCAGCTTCATCTAAAATTAGAATCTGTGCAAATCACCAATGATACAGAAGATTATGATAGTGGCTATCCAACTCAACAAAGGTTCTGGGAATTGAAATCCTAACCTATCCTACAGTAAGATTCCAAGGTGGTAACAAAGGTAGAAACTCTGATGCTCGGACTCTTTGGTTTACCCCGCCATATCCGTGTCGGACACTCCTATTTTAGTCTTGTTGACAAGGGGTCAGCCGTGGTAAACCGAAGAGTCCGAGCATCATAAGGTAGAAAGCAGTAAACTGTGTTGACTTATAATGTTGTGGACTTAGTAAAATGCTGGGAGGATGAACTTAGTAAAATGCTGGGAGGGTGTACTTATTAAGTTAGGAATTATATGGTTAGTTGAAATATTGCTTGTCTTATGAGGTAAAATTGATAAATTTGAGGGATTATATGATAAATCCCCAAGGTCAAAATAGAACAAACTTTCTGGAACAGGTAGAGTATAAATTTACAATTGTCAAATTTAGTATTAAAGTTCAATTTCAAATTGAATCTCCTTTGTATGATATTTTGAAACATTTTTTTTTTCAAATAACTTTGTCCTTAAATTATTTATTTTTTCAAATTTTCTTTTCATAGTTAATTATATTTTTTGCAAAACTAAATATTTGAAAGTGAATAGCAAAAAAGTTTATGATTTTTTTTTAATTAAAAATTAATCTTTTCAAAATGACCTTTAAATTTAATTCTAAATGAACATTCATTTTGCAGAAAAAGTAGCAAATTTGTTACTTTTAAACAATGAATTGACAGTTTTAAAATCTCTAAAAACTCATTCCCCTGTTTAAGAAAATGATTTTTTTGAGAATTTAATTACCATTAGACAAAGCAATTACGATAAATTTGAAATTTAACTAAATACTTCTTTATTTTGTTTTACTAAAAGTTACACATTTTATTCCCATTGAATGTCACACTAAAAATTATACTGTATTTTTTTAAATGTTTTTTTTTAATGAAATCACGCACATACTCACAACTTTTTCATACTCACAACAACTATCCCACTTTTTCTCTACTACACAACTTTTTCATACTCGTTACATTTACTTCTCTACTGTTATAAACAATTTTTTAATCTCCATACTCAAAATAAATTTGTAATTTTTGGTGGAACACACACAGAGAGAGAGAGAGAGAGAGAGAGAGAGAGAGAGAGAGAGAGAGAGAGATCTACTACTCTAAACAGGTTGAAAATGCATCATCAAAAATCATACTGTTAGAAGTGTGTAGATTAGGTGAAATTCTCTGATACAAGCTTCTTCAACCTATTTATTTATTTATTTTTTTGGGAGGAACCATTAAAAAAAACTGTAACTTCTATTCCTAGTGCCCCTTCCGTAAACAACATAATAATTACTTTTTTTCAGTTATATTTATTAACCGATAATGCAATAAAATGATCATTGTTGCATACCGAACGGACAATATAAGTTGAGCTGTATTTCTCAACGGAATTTGATAGTGATTGCTTCGCCATAATCAGCACTTCAGACAAGCTTCATCGTCACTCGGTGAATACCTTGCGCACTAGCCCTCCACCACCGTACGGGACCCAATCCATCTGCATCGAGATAACCCTGCCAAGATAACAGAAATATATTACTACTGTGATTTTGTATGTGTGCAGAAATTAACTGCAGTGGGAAACCAATCCAAAGAGGAATATAGAAAAAGGATTATCGGGAGAATTTTGAATCCTACTCCTGTTAGGTATTCACGATGATATCGTTGTTGTCCACGTTTTCAAATTGAACTTTTCTTGGATGATATGGGACAAAGTGGACAACATTGATAATCATGCTTTTTTCGTTAGCAAGAACATTGCTATTTCTTGCCCTGCAGACTCCCTTTCAAGCTTCCCAGCTCAAGGGAATCGCATCTATTTCATTATGGAAGACGCTGATGACAAAAGTATATTTTCATACCATGTTGAAGACGGAACTCTCACTTGTTTCGCCCTTGCCCAGATTTGCCACCACCGGTGATTTCCCCCACTTGGGTAACACTGCCTACTCTGGGAACAAACAAAGCTGAACAAAAAGAAGAGACTTTAGCATTGGTTTTTGCTGAAGAAAGAAAAGACAGTGAAAAGAATGTCTTCCCATGGACTGATCTTCAAGTGGACCTGCAACATCTGATTGCGAAGAAGCTTCTTCCATTTGATTACATGAACTTTAGAGCCATTTGTAGGATGAATCGTATGATAGCTCCACCAATTCAATGGAGAACCGAATTGGCAGGATCAAATCAGTCTGATCAGCTACATTCATTATCTCCGTGCCTCATATATTCCCGTATTGGAAAGAATGTATGCAACATTCTTGACCCCAACCTCAACGGAAGATACCTCGTGAAGACCCCCAAAATTTTTCAAGATCCTATTGTACGATGTTGCAAAGAAAGTTGGTTGCTCATGTCAGAGTCGGAGTATTCAAAGGATGGTTGGTTATCAATGTTCTTGTTCAATCCCTTCAGAAAGGCTACCATCCAACTTCCATATCTGGGACTTGAGTGCACTGCTGCTGTACGCTTTAGCTTTACATCTTTGCATGATTCTTCTGACAATTGTTATGTTGTTTGCTTTTTGAGTATGTGTAAGAAGGCTAATTTTATTGTAACATCACCGGGAAGTGAGGAGTGGACTTTTCTCGCGTTGAATGATACGAAAGATTTCTATCCTATTAATAGCTTCCCAGTATTCTTAAATAACAGTTTTTACTATTTGGGTGAAAAAGAAGAACTGGGAGTTCTCACAATAGCAGAAGAAGGGTGGAGTTGGGACATGTGGGATGTGTAAGGGAAACCTAAGGATTTTCAGCACAACTATTTAGTGGAGTGCAATGGGAGACTTTTATCTGTCTTTGTTGGTCATTGTGGCAAATGGGTCAAGGTATTCAAGCTGTGTGAAGGTAGAAGTGACACATTATTTAGGTGGGAACCAGTCCTTGATCTGGGAAAACATGTATTGTATCTTAGCCGATTGTCTACGGTTTGCAAGGTGGCTCAAGTGGAAGGAACCGAGAACAGAATCTATTTTGAAAGACCTGCTTATTGATTAGGTGCCATAGTGATTTTGCTTATTAGAGAACTTTGGATAATTTCATGTTTGGTTAAGTTTGATTTTATGCAGATTCTCTCAAAGCAACCCACTATCTCTTTTCTTACACAATTGTCTTGCTTCTTCATGTTCAGTTGTATCTTTCTGTCAATTCCCTATTAGTTTGCTGGA
This sequence comes from Adenophora triphylla var. japonica, assembly GCA_022495995.1. Lineage (NCBI taxonomy): Eukaryota > Viridiplantae > Streptophyta > Magnoliopsida > Asterales > Campanulaceae > Adenophora > Adenophora triphylla. The sequence continues at coordinate 145,009 of JAFEMH010003691.1, forward strand.
CAAAATCCAAGCTTAAGGAGAAGGGTTTTAGGTATCTATCAAGTGAATTTAATTCACCTAATGTTCAGTGGCTTATTTATATTTAGTAACAATTTGAAATTGAGCTTTCTTTTAATTGTCTATCTGTGAATTTTTTGTCAAAATTTTATGAGAAATATAATTATCATTAAGTGCTTGAGCGGATAGGAAATAAAAGTGTCCGACACGGGTACGGCGGAATGCATCATCAAAAATCATACTGTTAGAAGTGTGTAGATTAGGTGAAATTCTATGATACAAGCTTCTTCTACCTTTTTTTTTTTTTTTGGGAGGAACCATTAAAAAAAACTGTAACTTCTATTCCTAGTGCCCCTTCCGTAAACAAAATAATAATTACTTTTTTTGTTGCATACCGAACGGACAATATAAGTTGAGCTGTACTTCTCAACGGAGTTTGATAGTGATTGCTTCGCCATAATCAGCACTTCAGACAAGCTTCATTTTCACTCGGTGAATACCTTGCACTAGCCCCTCCACCACCCTACGGGACCCAATCCATCTGCATCGAGATAACCCTGCCAAGAGAACAGAAATATATTACTACTGTGATTTTGTGTGTGCGCAGAAACTGCAGTGGGAAAAATAACTTAAAAGAATGAATCCCTTCATGAAACAGGTGGGCAACAGAAAAAAGAAGTGTACTCAAAATGTGAACCAAGTATGACAAATTCAAATGCTCCCTCCGTCCCTAAATGAATTTGGACATTCATTTAGGGACAGATGGAGTGGTAATCAAGACTAGCTCCTTCCAGAATCTAGATAATATAATTGATTATAATTTTCATACTCCCTCCGTCCCTAATTGAATGCCCATTATTAATTTTGAGGGACTTTCACGTAAGTTGGATTTTGAGCATTTTTTGTGTTATCAATAATAAATACTCCATCCGTCCCACTACAAACTACACACTTTTGTTGTTGTTACTCCGAAATAACTTTGAGCTATAATTTGAGGATGACTAAATTATTCCAATGCAAAACTAAAAATTGTTATTGATGCACCATTATAAATACTATAAATAACAATTTTTAGTTTTGCAAAAGGATAATTTAATCGTCCTCAAATTATATCTCAAAGTTTATTCGGAAACAAAAGTGTGTAGTTTGTAGTGAGACGGAGGGAGTACATGATATCCTTAATGATTTCACTAAATGACATCACAAGTACAAGTGTAAATTACAATATGACAATTAACAAGAGAGAGTTGAGTAACTTAACCAAAAAATGGACATTCATTTTGGGACAAACCTTTCACAAAAATGGACATTCATTTAAAGACGGAGGGAGTATTATTTTTACAAGTAATTTTCACAATTTTCGTCCTCCAAAAATCTAATTCCTTTCTCAAAAGAAATCTTCAGATTTACCAAACAGAAAAAGCAGTAAATGCTTGCGTCTATGTTATGGTTGAGTGAGGACAGCTCAGCTCAAATGATGCTACATAGCAAATTAAAGCCTAAAAAGTGCAAACCAGGGGAAGTAAAGTTCTTGAGTATCTTACTGTGATCAACATGGGAGGAAATTTCTTTAACTTTTCTTTATGGATTTCTTTCGACTCATCTTCTTTCTGGCCTGCTTTCAGGATCGGTATTGATTGATATACTACGTCCTGAACTCGGAACCTAATCTGCGGTTGACAAATAAGAAGATAGCGTTCACTAAATCATCAATTCTCAAAAGTGCTGAACAACAAATAAAAATATCTAGTCTAGATAGTACTCCGACTCCTTAACAATATAAGAGTACTACTATTATATGATTACGAGAAAAAAGACATGGGTATTGATTTGACACCACAAGAATCACTCGAGGGTATTAAAGAAAATTGACATGGAGTGAAATACTTACTCCGTCCTACTAAAAGTTTAATTTTTGTTATGTACACGGGGATTAAGAAAAAGTGTAAGTGTTGTGAGTATGAAAAGTGAGGTAGGGAATAGTAAGTGGGGTAGGGAATAGTAAGTGGATAGTTGTTGTGAGTATGCAAGTGAGTCCCATTGAATAAAGAAGTATTAAAACATTTCCATTTGAAGAAAGTGTAATTTTTAGTGGTACAACCAAAGGGGTAAAAAGTGTAACTTTCAGTGGGATGGAGGGAGTACTTTCTTAAAACCCATATAAAGTCAATATGGGACACTTAATTTCGGATGGAGTGGGTAGCTGTAAAGTCATTAAGCAAAACACCTACCTCCTCATCTCTTTCTACTGTAAAAGTAGGTTCAATATCATCAGAAGATTCGTTTTGATCTGTAGAGGCACCGTAATCCCAAATCCACTTGACTTGGTTCCTGAGCGGAAAATGTAAACATCAATGTGAATATAGGTAGTTAATCCATTAACCTAAAACCAAGAAAAGATCATGCCGGGTTCAAATGATCCTAAAACATGAAAAAATATTTGGTAATAGAAACTTACTTTTCTACAGGGTCAGGAACGTGATGGGAAGGTGATGGCATCAGAGGTGATGGCACGTAGATATCGTCAAAAAATCCCAGTGATACTGGGAATATTATAGAAATATATGTAAGAAAACATGAAAAATATTTGCCAAAATAAAACCAAACACAATGCAACAAATAGCTGTAAGACCAAAAGTCTAGTCATTGAAGTACTGAACTTAATGATCCATTCAACATTCGACGAAAGTCAGCAGTGGCTTTGTCTTTACAATTGTGTTTTAGCAAAAATAAATTTATAGCAAGCAATGTAAAGGAATATTGACTTTGGTATGTAAATTAGTAGGTTAGCGTGTTAGGTACTCCCTCCGTCCCGAAATGATGTTCCACTTTTTTTTTATTTGAATGAACTTTGAGCAATAATTTTATGTTAAATTAATTATCTTAATGAAAATCTAAAATTTGTTATTAATACACCATTATAAATACTATCAAAAACAATTTTTAGATTTTCAGATAATTAAATTAACCCAAAATTATTGCTCAAAGTTCATTCAAACAAATAACAAAAAAAGTGGAAACGTCATTCCGGACGGAGGGAGTATAAATATTCTAAGTATATAGAAACACCCAAATCAATTGCAACACAAAAATACAAGTTCAACATGAATACAACTCAATACAGCCAAGCCTTTGTCCCAATTAATGGCCATTAGGTTCGGTCCAGGGCAAGATCATCACACAATCCACACACTTTCAATCCAAGAAATCAGCACAAACCACAAAGCTAAAAGAAACTGGTCAAAAATACAGAGAGAACCTTACAGCGTAATCCATTCTCCGTAGACTCTTTAAGTTTTGCAGCTATAACTTCACCCACAAATGGTCGAAACATTATCAGCCTAAACTTGACCTGTCCAAAAATGCATAAAATTTGGTTACTAGGTGAAACGATCTAAGCATGCTTGGAAAACGTCAGGCAAATTAATCATAGCATTGTATCATATATAAGAATCTGGAAAAACAATAATATCCAAAAAAGAATTTAAAAAAATGCTCTCGTATTCTAGGATTGTCATAAACAATATTCCGTGATTACAATTTCTTAATACTCCGCTTGACTGAACCTCACATTTATGGAAACCTCAAAGAAGTAATAAGCACAAGCCAAAAATATATATAAATCTAGTTCAATAGCAAATAGAAGCGACAAATCAGGTTATGCACCAACACTTTACTTGTTTTTGCCTAGTAAAGAAAAGAGAAACTGCGATGACAATAAAAAATTAACTTAAATGTCCCAATTGTACACGAACTCAGTTACATTTTACGTTGTAATTACTTGTGAGCGGCTGTAGCGATTTCACAATTCATTTTCACAAAATAATAATACAAGTAATGCTATCTCTAAATTCACTTGTACCAGTATCCTGCCCTTTCTTTAATCAAATCACAACTTCTGTTGATTTATAAAACAACATTTCTTTTGTTGTATGTAGTACAAAATACGATTTACTCCCTCCGTCCCAAAATGATCTTCCTACTTTTTGCCGTTACTACAAATGAATTTTGAGCAATAATTATGGGTTGATTTCATTATCCTAATGTAAATCTAAAATTTGTAGTTGATAAACCATCAACAGTACTATCAATAACAAGTTTTACATTTTCATTAGGTTAATTAAATCACCTCAAATAATTGTTTAAAATTCATTCGTAGTAATGATAAAAATAGTGGGAAGATCATTTTAGGACAAAGGGAGTATGCAGGAAGAACTTGTTTCATTGTACCATGCTGCTGCACTTTGTATCTGCAGAGAAGACTGTAAAATAAATGTACGAGAAAAATTCCGTGGACTTGAAATTTCTAAGTAAATCAATCAACTGTTCATATACTTTGTAATTAAGAATTTGCAAACCCAGTATCCCATTTGAAGAGCCCTTTGTTTTCAGTTAGCTTTACAGCCTTTCCTTCACAAAAATACACTATAGAAATATGGAAATCTCTCCCATTTGAGGAGTCGCCTCTTTCTGGTTTTGAAATGTCATTAAGAGAACGACTTCACTAAAAGTAAGCTTCAAACTTCTATGGCAGTCTAAAATTAACCCTATAAAGAATCTCACATCGACTAGGTATGGGAATTTAGTGAGCATTATAAGTGTCCACAAACTATTACTGGGTACAACATACCAATGGACTTTTAGGTAGACTCGTGGTGACTCAATTGACCCAGGTGTCTAGTGGGTTAATGCGTGGTGCTTGCGTTAAAGACCGGCCTTTCGAGATCCGATTGTTTCAAAGTTTGAATATTAGTGATTTTGTGATAATAACTACTCTCCCCGTGGTCTCCGCCACCCTCAAAAGCCCAAAAATTTGTTTAAGGATGTTCCGCTTAAAGAGTTCTTTTGAATATATATTAAACAAATTAATTTTATATGATTCGAAAATTACCTTTGGACGTACTAGGAGAGCTCTTTTAATGCTTAAAATGTCAAATGTACAAATGCAAATTCTTTGAACATGAAGGTGGAGTTATTTCATAGTGAAGACATACCGTGTAGGTTGAAGCACCATCTCCAGGAAAGATGAAACCACCATCAATGGAATGTATATCATATACAGATATACAGAGCCCCAAATTTGGAATTACCTAGGACATAAGGAGATTTTGAAAGTTAAAAGAATTATCTGCTATCCACTTGATAAACACGCGCGCACACACACACATATATGCTTTCCACTTGAGAAAAAGATACTCCCTCCATCCCAAAATCATTGTCGAGTTTTCAATTCCAGAGACATTTACGAAAGCAAAACTTAATGGGTAAGCTTCCCATAATGGAGAGTCAAATTGGGGACAAAATTCCTTGACTTAGGACGGAGGGAGTATTAAAAATAGAAGTTATAATAGTTAGACAAATAAAAGACAAGGAAAATACAGTGAGACCAAAAACCTTATCCAAGAACAGACCCTCAAGCTCTCCTTTAATTGCTCTATTGAGAGGAAGATTCAGGAGATGTGGTGGCAGTCGTAGCGTGTGATCAATCTCACTCAAGTAGAACATTGTTTGAACCTAATTAGGAAAAATCATCACTTTAAGTTGAAGTAAATAAGCAAGCACAATATATTACCTACAACCCCATATAATAACTCCGAAACCTACGAGTACACTATTACAGAAATTAAACATAAAATAGTATTCCCTCCGTCCCAAAGAAAGAATTCATTGATTATATTCTTAAAATCTTGGTAAAAATTCAATTATACTTGCTCCCTCTGTCCCAAAATGTATGTCTAATTTTGCTCTAGATCAATTTGAAAACTTATTGGACTTTTTATTTTGGGACGGAGAAACAATCCATTGATATATTAGATTACCAATCCTCAGTTCAAGTTGCTAATTACTATTCAAATTGATTTCAATATTCAGAAAAAAAAAAAAAGGGTAACATCCAAACATTGATTCAGAAGAGATTACAAACCAATTGAAACAGTTTCTAATTTGGTAATTAGAAATTAAATCAAACCCACAACAATAAGAACCCTAGAATGAATCTTTGCAGACAGACAGACGAGAGAGGGGGTTTACTAACCTGGTAGTTATCGCCCTCTTTCAATTCCCGAGCTCTGTATTCGACTAGGTGAAAAGGTTTGCCGGGGCCTTTTCTTGTGGTAAATTTAACACTTCTGTCCTCGTACTTAACATTTATGACACATAAGCAACAATTTAGTGAAACAATAATATTAGGATTTAATTCATTAAGGCCCTCAACCCAATTCAAAATCTATTAAAACCCACATAATTTACTAAAGCCCACATACACCCGAGATTCATATCAAAATTTCTTATAAACCCAACCTTTTCTTATACCTTATTTATAGGAGTGAACTGGTTAATAATTTTTTATTATTAAACTAACACCCCTTCCCTTTGACACACTCTTATACCTTAGATATATGAGCAGATTGTTAATAATAATTTTTTAGAAAAAAATAAAATAAAAAATTTTATTTTTTATTTTTTCAAATAACATTAAGTTTATGTAATATGCAAGTTATATTAATAAAATGTAAATTAGAGACTTTTTATAATTTCAAGATTATTTCACCTACTATTTCTTCTCATTTTAGATGCATCAATTTATAAGACTTTTTTTAGTTAAATAATTACATTTATGATAAATCTATCGTTTGATTTCATATCATTAAGATTGTTTGTCTGTGGGAAAATGTTTTCCGGTAAATGTTTTCTAGTAAATAATTACGGTTATGATAAACATTTATAAGTGTTAATCCAAGTACTTCCCCGTCACAAAATAAATGTCACGTATCTTAATAAAGAAAAAGTGACTTGATGCAATTACCCTATTCTAAAAAACGTTGACAAGTCAACTGCGACATTTAATATAGGAAAAAGGAATTTTGTAATTACTTTTACAAATCCATATATAATTATAATTTTTATAATTGCAGGTATCAGTTACAGTGATGCAACTACCACTTATCCTCCGGCCGCCACTACTCGACTTTCGGTTATCAAGTCGCCGACTACTCTCACTACAGGTAATATTTAGATATCGTAAAATGTTAAATCATAACATCATACGGATTGACTTATAAATTCAGTTTTATGACCTTTTTTATTCTTTAGTTGTTAATATACTAAGAAAGCCAACCTAACCAATTCTTCCAAATAGAATGGTTAATAATCGCCGATTTTATTTATTTAATTATTTAAATTGATAATGAAAGTTTTGGAAAGTGGGAGATTGTTCCAACATAGAGAAGTGAAGGCATCAAGCAGCTATAAATGTGACTTCTCTTTCTCATCTGTGCCTCGAGATTTGTAATTCTCTTCTCTCATCACTGCCCTTGTCTGCTTAATGCATAACTACTTTGGTAATGGATAATCTCACATAACAACCAAATTCCCCCCTCCACACACTTTATCCCCCTTTCTCTCCTCTATATCTCTCTATTTCTATACACACAACAATCAAATATTCATAAAAAAAGAAGCAACATAGGCATGAAAACAATACTCCCTCCGTCCCACTCGAATTAGGATATTTTGCCATTTTAGGTGTTCCACTCGAAATAGGACAACCCAAAATGAAAATATTTTATTCAATAGGACCGACTTCACACTCGCAACAACTTTACACTTACTATTCCCCTACCCCAATTTCTCTCTTCTACATCACTATGCATACTCACAACACATGTCCACTAACACTTTTCCTTAATCTCCGTGTCATTCCAAAAAATCCTATTTTGAGTGGGATGGAGGGAGTATTATCATTCGACATAAAGCAAAGATTTCAATGAAAAGATCAAGGGCAGTAAAAGCAAGTGAATAACATGAAAAAGAAAATAAAACACTAATCTTTATAATGAAAATCACATGTTGGTTTAAACGACAACAGTTTGCGTTAAATTGAAAATAAGAGGTTGTCATTGATGCAATACTTGAAAAAACTTTGTTGTCAAACATAAACAACACAAAATCCAACTAACCTTTGTCCACAACAGTAGCAAGAGACAAAACCTTTGACCTAGTTCTAGGAAGCGCCCCTTGTTAGATCACAAATGTCATAAGCAGATTGAAAAACTACAAAGAAGACGCGGAGGGAGGAGGGTAAGCGTTGTCAGGTAAAGCAAAAAATCCATCAACCAAAACATAAATTTTGACATCACACCTATAATTAATGTAATAACACCAATATCTATAAAAATTAACAAAGAATTTCTAATTTTTCTTCTTTGTACATGTCTTGCCGGGAGCAATGAAGTAAATAGGCAGTTAAAAAATTATGGTGTGAAAATAAAAGCTTGACAAAAAAATGAACCGAGAAAGTAAAAGAAATATCAAAACTTTCATTTAATATAATTAAGAAAAAGTCATAGATTTACAGTCAAAATCAAAACGTCATACCCAAATCAAACGTTTCCTACAAAGAGTATAGAAAAAAATGGTAACTTTAGGTCACAAAAACAATGTTAAAAATTAATCACCATACCTTCTAAAATCAATCATCGGAAGCCATGGAGGGAGTATAATTAATCGATCTAAAGCAAAGCTTCAGTGAAAAGATCAAGGGCAGTAAAAGCAAGTGATAGACATGAAAAAAAATAATCAAACACTAATGTTCATAATGGAAATCACATGCTGGTTTAAATTAACAATGGTTTGCATTAAATTGAAAACAAGAGGCTGTCATTGATGCAATACTTGAAAACACTCTGCTGTCAAGCATAAAGAACACAAATTTCACCAATTAACCTCTGTCCACAACAGTAGAGAGACAAAACCTTTGACCTCATTTTGGGAAGAACCTTGTAAGATCTCAAATGTTAGAAGCAGAATGAAAATTACAAAGTATGGTTAATAAAAAATAGTGGTTTGATATGGTTAATCCAAAAATAGGGTCTACTCAGTATTTCATCGAACCAAACAAGAATTAAAGCAAATTAAACGTAATTTTAGTTCAAATCAAAATCCCATCAACCAAAACATAAATTTTGACATCAAACACCCATATAATGAATTAAATGGGGAGTTAAAAAATTGTGGTTGTGAAAAAAATACTCCCTCCGTCCCATGTTTTTATAGACTTTTGGGTTTTGCACGGGAATTAAGGAGGAAATATTATATTGAAAGTGTTGAGTGTGAAAATAAAATAGGAGAGAGAATGAGTGGAGAGAATAGTAAATTATAAATAAAATAGGAGAGAGAATGAGTGGAGAGAATAGTAAATTATAATGGTGATGTGAGTATTAAAATAATGTAGGAGAGAGAATGAGTGGAGGGAATAGTAAAGATTCTTTTCCATTTTAGGAAAGTATATATTATTGTAGGACGCCCAAAAAGGAAAGTTTATATATTATCATGGGATGGAGGGAGTATATCATGGGACGGAGGGAGTATAAGCTTGACAAGAAAAATTGAACCGAAAAAGTAAAGGAAAATCAAAACTTTCAATCAATATAATTAAAAAATAATCATGTGTCTGGTCAAAATCAAAACTTCATATACCCACATCAAAAAATTTATATAAAGAGTGAAAAACATAGCTTTTTAGGTCACAAAATCAATGTTAAAAGTAATCAGAATACCTCCTAAAATCAACCATTCGCATACAATATCGTTAGAAACAACGCTGTGCATCACAAATCATGGATCGAAAATGATTGTTCTACAAGAGTAAAAATAAAAATCATAACTTTAACTTTTAGGTCACAAAATCAATGTTAAAAATAAATCAGCATACCTCCTAAAATCAATAATCGGAAGCCATGGATCTGAGAGGGTTGCCGCAGATCGGTAAGAAACGGTGATGGGATTGGAATAGGGTTGCAAGATCGGACAGACACCTACTACCACCACAAATTGGACAAGAGGGTGGAAGTAGGGTTGTGCAAACCCGCCCGTCGGCCGCGAGGCTCGCGCCCGCAATGTTTTCAACCTGCCGGGGCTAGACAGCTTGAAATTGAAAGAAAGGCCCGGGTGCTCGGCTGAGATCGGGCTCTTATTCTTATTGTTCTACAGTCCGTTAGATCCGATCCGACCCATCTCTTTGAAAATGTCGTTTTGTAATTTATACTAATACTTTTATCTGTGTCAATGGCATGATGACAATATGAATTTGGTCGATCATATAAAAGTGTATAATATATTCTGCGATAGGAAGGATGGAGAGGTCGATTACCTTAATGTATGGTTAAAGTTTTATATCATCACCCGAAGTCTTGCTTGATTTGAATTTAATAGTTAAATTGATTAACCCGGTGAAAGAATGCAATTTTTTTTATTAAACTACAATCTTAATATTTTATTCAAGTTCCGAAAGGATTCAAAAATGTTATAAACTTTATGGGATGGAGGTTATATAAAACTAACAAAAATATATTTCATTAAATTTTAAGCAAATTTGTTAACAGAGTGAGAACATTTTGAAAAATGTAAAAGTTCAGTGAGAACATTTGAAAAAACATAGTTCAGTGCGAATATTTTGAAAAATGTTATAGTTCAGTGATAAAAATATGATTTTTGCCAAAAATTAAAAAAGAAGTGAATAAAGGAAACCGCTCACTGTCAGCCCTTAGATTAGAGTTACTAAAAAATAATCCAAAGATTGAAATTAAAATGAAATAAAATCGTTTAATAATAGCCATTAGATATTAGATAAAGGCGGTTATGGATTAATCTGGACCCTTCTTTATCTAAAGTCAATAGAAAGTTATTTTTGAGCTTTCTTCATTCTGTTACCCCCGCCAACACTCACTTTCCTCATTCCTGTTAACCCCTCTCGTCCCTCACTTACTTTCCTCTTTTTTGGCAATTCTCAACCCAACTCAGTACCCTCTTCTCGATGACCTTGCATACCCATATAATTTAAAGTAAAAAAAAAAATTATAATTCTGCGAAATAAAGTGTCCATGTCAGTTAATTTTATATTTATTTTTCTACACACTTTTATTTTTAAAAAATATTTTACAAAAGTAACCAAAATCCATTTCAGTTAATTTATATTTATTTTCCTACACACTTTTATTTTAAAAAAAATTAATTAATTTTATATTTATAAAAATATATTAAAATTTGATTGAGTTAATAAAAAAATCATATATTACAAAAGTAACCAAAATTCATGTCAGTTAATTTTATATTTATTTTTCTACACACTTTTATTTTTAAAAAATTAATTAATTTTATATTTATAAAAATATGTCAAAATTTGATTGAGTTGATTCTGTGAAATAAAGGGAGCGATCGGATCTACACACTTTTATTTTTAAAAGTATACTACAAAAGTAACCAAATTCCATGTTAGTTAATTTTATATTTATTTTTCTACACACTTTTATTTTTTTTTAAATAATTAATTTTATATTTATAAAAATATGTCACATTTTGATTGAGTTGATTCTGCGAAATAAAGGGAGCGATCGAATCTACACACTTTTATTTTTAAAAAGCATATTACAAAAGTAACCAAAATCCATGTCAGTTAATTTTATATTTATTTTTCTACACACTTTTATTTAAAAAAAAAAAGATAATTAATTTTATATTTATTTTATGACAGTTTCTGACTGTTGGATTAGTCTTTTTCTACACACTTTTATTTAAAAAAAAAAAAGATAATTAATTTTATATTTATTTTATGACAGTTTCTGACTGTTGGATTGGATTAATCCTGTCCGCATTTAGTCTCTTGTCAGTAGGATTTTAGAAACCGCCTGATATTAGCCGTAGGATCTTAACAGTTAAAACGAATCTAATGGTTAATAATAAAGAAGAAAAGAAACCATTCAATAAAGACCGTTGGATCAGGTAGTTATAGACAAATCATGATCACTCTTTATCCCTAGTCAATAGGCGATTATTTTTGCCCTATATTATATATTAAATATATAATAAATTTAAGACTCATAAATCCAATAGACTCAAAACCCATTCACATTTTTATTCTTTTGTATAGCAGCATATTTCATAGTTGCAGACAAGACTATTCTGACAGTAGCTCGCTGTAACTCCTTCAACCAACCTGCAGCCTCTCTTACTAACAACTGCAACACTAACTGAACCTTAACGGATAGTATGAACTAACGAGCCTTCCAATATGATTATGATTACTACTTGGTCATTTTTTACTTCCAAGTCAAACTCAGCCCTAGGTAATAGAATCACCAACTATATACTTGATCACATTTTACAAATATTTCTCGTTGATTATTGGATTTTTTCCATGAACTTTCATTTTGACATAGCTTATGTTACAATGTTGTATGAAAAGCTATAACTTATACCAATGTCATGAGCTACATGAATCTCATGTACAATCTAGTATAACAAAATTCACCAAATGTTTAAATATAGTTAGTAATCTATAGTTCGTCTCAATAAGTATAGAAGCCCTGTACAAAATGAGAATATGGGGCCCCATTTGAAGAATACCATCTCGACTTCAGGTCCTAAATTGCAATTTGCTTTTTAAAAAATTAATACAATAATCTGTTTTATATATATATTTAATGGACATAGATAAAATTGGGGCCCTTTAAAATTTGGGGCCCTGTGCAAAGGAACCTAATGTTCCATGTATGCCAGCCCTGGTAATCTAAACATAAATCTTAGACTATTCTGAAATTTAATGGATTGCATTTTGAAAATTTTATACCTATTACTAATAGGTATAAAATTTTCAAAATACAACGTCTAATTTGTAAGCTCGTCAAGCCCGAGCCCGCTTAATGCCCGTTTAAAGCCCGCAAAAGCCCGTTAATTTGAGCCCGCATGAAGTCCGCTATGTTGGGCTCTTGAAATTGAAGCCCGCAACTAAATGGGCCATTCCGAACTTTGTCAAAGTCCACAAACTTTAGGCCTGCACACCCCAGGTGGGTGGAAGTATAGGGCGTGCGTTTATGTCTTCAAAATCAGATACCGACAATCACATCACAAAACAAAAACAAACAAACAAACAAACAAAAAAAGTTAACCTCTTAATAATCCATAAAACTCATTTTTCTCCCTTGGCTAAATTTTGTCTCAAATACCTCCCCCATATTTCAGTTCATCCCACTTCACCACCGTGGGCTTGGCCCAATCCTTAGTCCAGTTAGGATGGTGGAAGTGGCCTTTTCCTTTAAAGTTTAAACGACGACTTCAAATCTTAACCTTCCTTTTTTTTTTTTTTTTCAAGAAAATAATTTGTTAGGATTTGATTTCTCGATATATGGGTGCATTTGGCATTATTACTTATTCGCTAAAAGTGAAAGCATAGTAAATTTATTATTTCAAAATAAATTTGATAATTATAATTGCATATTATACGTTCAAAAATCAAAACTGATAACAAAGGATAAATACCAAAAATGACTCTTACAATATGTATCTCAATATAATAAATGCACATAATAGATAGATGTTATCAGTATAAAACAACACAAATAAAAATCACTTTTAGTAAAAGTTGGTGTTGGAATATTTGATATATGTGGGTATGGAAGTCCATAGATCTATGACATTGTTGTGTTGTTGGTTTTGGACTGAATTTGGCAAGGGAAAAACGCGTCTGAGTTTCTGGCAAGGAGGGTGACCGCGCTCATGACAAGGGCGGCCGCGCTTAGTTGTCTAAAACTCACCAAAACTTTCTGGAGCCTAGCGCGGTCGCGCAAGCCTCGAGGGCGGCCGCGGCGCGTCGAATGCAGTGTTTTCTGGGCCGAATTAGATCAGTTTTAGGTCTTTTTAAGCCCTAAAACCCTAGTTTTACCATACATATAAATACAATAATCCCTCCAGCCGAGTTTTACATGATTTTAACAAGAGAAAAATCAATTCTCTAGTTTCTTTCATTGTTCGATTACTCCGGGTTCATTAGAGATTCGTTCGTGAGATTCAAGGCGACTGAGATAGGACCGCCTGATTACCTACACTGTGTCTTTGCTTTGTGGTACGTAATCCGTGATCGTTTTATCCTCGGAGAAATTTGCACTGCACGAGTTGCACCAATTAGGGGCAATATTTTCTCTTAGGACAGTCTTCCTAAGGCGACTCGATCAAATCACGATAAGTTTTCTAATCAATTGTTTACTTGTTTCTGTTCTGTTTTCCTGATCCTGTTCCATTGCTTTCGGTTTTGCTATTGGCTTAATTGGTACGTTCTTGACTTGATCAATAAATTCCCTACTGTTGATTAAATTGTTAATTTAATCTGTGGTGCAATAATTTGATTTCCAACAGTCTAAGAGAAAATAAGTTTTTATTTGATCATGTCTGGTGGTTCCTCTAGCTCTCCCTTTAAGTCCCTAGTTGACACCTCCGATCTTCCGGAGAAATTTGGTGGTAAGAACTTCAAGCGTTGGTCTGAACGCATGAAGATCTGGCTGTCAATTAAGGGCATGTCTGGTATGCTGACATCCAAGTGTCCCGCTCTGAATGGTGATGATCCAGTTAATGTGGTTGCTGTTAAACTGTGGAAGGAGCAGGATGATGTTGTTCGAGGATGCATTACATCGGCCTTGTCGAATGCACTCTTTGATGTTTATTGCTCTGCTCCTCTCATTTCTTTGCGTCAACTGTGGGACTCACTCTCCAAGAAGTACAGCACCGATGACTCCGGTGTGGAAAAGTACCAAGTGGGAAAGTTCCTGAATTATCACATGAGTGAGGGAAAGTCGGTTACCGATCAAGTGCACGAACTCCAAATCATTTTGCAATCACTCAAGGATGCTGACATGGGACTTCCTGATAAGTTCGCTGTCATGGCTATCATTGAGAAGTTTCCTCGATCTTGGGGGGAATTCGGTATGACCCTCAAGCATCGTACTGGAAGCTTGACACTCAATGAGTTGATGAATGCAATTGCGATTCAGGAGGTGCATACTGGTAACCAACCTAGCGTACCTGTGGAGGCTGCGGCTAATATGGTAACTGGTAAAAGCAAGTTTAAGGGAAAAGGTGTGAAAACTCACTCTAAGGATAAAGAAAACCATGATAAACTTAAAGTTAAGAAAAATAACTTTAGGAAGCCAAGAGCAAAACAGAACTGCTGGAATTGTGGAGAAGGTGGACACTTTTCTAGGGACTGCCCGTCCAAGAAAGGAAAAGGACCACAAGCCTCTGCTGATGACCATCCTGCTATCAACATGGTGTTGGGTCCGAAGGATTATGATGATCCTGACTCTGATGCACCTGGAGTTGATGATCTGACCTGCAATGTTACAAAGTATGTAACTTCTTATCCTGAAATCTTTACTGTCTATGAACCCAACAAGTGGCTAGTTGACACTGGGGCAAATGTGCACGTTTGTGCTGATAAATTGCTATTTGTGTCTTACCGGCTGAGCGTGGTAGATCGGTGACGATGGGGAACTCTAGTCTTTGCAAAGGTGCTTGGGGCGGACGCGTGGACTGAGGTTTCCTAATGGGCGCATTCTTACCTTGCATCAAGTGTATCACGTTCCTGATATTCGTCGCAACATTATTAGTGGTTCTAGTCTAGTTAGGGAAGGATTTGAGATTTCATTTAAGTGTAATAAGGTCATAATTTTGGATTCTGGTAGTTTTGTGGGGAAAGGTTATTCCTCGGATGGTTTATTTAAAATTAGAGTTGAAACTGATGTTTGTTTGCACAATAATTTTAGTTCTATTGATTATCCTGTTTCTTATTCCATTGAATCTTCAAATGTTTGGCATGGTCATTTAGGACATATTAACTATGATTCTGTGAAAAGAATGATGAATTTAGATATTATTCCTAAACATGATATTGATAAGAATTCTAAGTGTCATGTATGTGTTGAAGCTAAATCTACAAAAGGTCCGTTTAAGTCGGTTGTGAGAAATTCTGAAATACTAGATTTAGTTCATACTGATATTTGTGAATTTAATGGCGTGTTGACCAAAGACAAAAAGAAATACTTTCTCACCTTTATTGATGATGCTAGTAAATACTGTTATGTCTATTTGCTTAGTTCTAAGGATGAAGCATTAGATAAATTCATTATATTTAAGAATGAAGCAGAAACACAAACCGGCAAGAAACTTAAACGGTTAAGATCTGATAGAGGAGGTGAATATGAGTCTAACCCCTTCATGTATTATTGCCAAGAAAACGAAATTGTACATGAAGAGACTCCTCCCTACACCCCTCAATCAAATGGTGTTGCAGAACGTAAGAATAGAACCCTTACTGATATGATTAACAGTTTACTCATAAGTTACGGGGCCCAAATATATGTGGGGAGAGGCTTTGAATACGGCTTGCCATATTCTGAATAGAGTCCCTCCTAAACATAGAAAGGAAAGTCCGTTTGAACTTTGGAGAGGTCGACAGGCTAGCTTGAAACACTTAAAAGTGTGGGGGTGCCTTGCAAAGGTACTTGTACCCGCACATAAAAGGAAAAAGCTTGGACCTAAAACTGTTGATGCTATTTTTATAGGTTATTCTGAAACAAGTTATGCTTTGAGATTTCTGATTATCAAATCTGAAATTTCTGGCATAGATGTGAACTCTATAGTTGAGTTACGTGATGCAACATTTTTTGAGGATGTGTTTCCTATGAAGGACGGACTTCCTAAGGAATCCAACCCAACCACTAATTCCATTCCTGCTCAAGTAGAGGAGCTGACAAATGTGGGGGTTGATTCCAGTGCAACTCATTCTGACGATGAGATTGAACCAAGAAGGAGCAAACGGGCAAGGACCACCAAGGACTTTGGAAGTGATTTTATCACTTACAATGTCGAGGGTGATCCTCTAACCTTCAAAGCTGCTATGGCTACTTCTGATGCCAAGCAGTGGAAGGATGCTGTTAAGAGTGAGATGGATTCTATTGTCTCTAATGGGACATGGGAATTGGTTGATCTTCCTCCTGGTTGTAGCACGATAGGATGTAAGTGGGTCTTCAAAAGGAAACTGAAACCGGATGGAACCGTTGACAAGTTTAAGGCTAGGTTAGTGGCTAAGGGATTCAAGCAAATGGAGGGAATAGACTATTTCGATACCTATTCGCCAGTTGCTAGAATGACTACAATCCGAATGCTTATCGCATTGGCCTCTGTATATGAGCTTCCTATCCATCAGATGGATGTTAAGACCGCTTTCTTGCATGGCGATCTAGAGGAAGAAATTTATATGGATCAACCTGAAGGTTTTGAGGCCCCTGGCAATGAGAGAAAGGTTTGTAAACTTGTTAAGTCCTTGTATGGACTTAAACAAGCCCCTAAGCAATGGCATGAGAAATTTGATAAAATTGTCTCATCGTTTGGCTTTGTTACTAATGAGTTTGATAAGTGTGTTTATAGCAAGAGTATTGGTGATAGTAGTATTGTCTTATGTCTGTATGTCGATGATATTCTGTTGTTTGGAACAGATATGAGGATAATTAATACTACTAAGGAATTCTTGAAAAGTAAGTTTGAGATGAAAGATATGGGAGTAGCTAGTGTGATTCTTGGCCTTAAGTTGACTCGTTCAACTAGTGGCATAACCATATCGCAATCTCATTATACCGAAAGTGTAATTGAGAAGTTTGGTTATAAGAATTGCAAAGTGGCTAAGACTCCATACGACCCTTCATCTGCTCTTACTAAGAATGAAAGTGGAGTACCGATGGCTCAGTTGAGATATTCTCAAATTATTGGAAGTTTGATGTATCTTGCCAATTGTACTAGACCGGATATATCCTACTCGGTTACTAGGTTGGCTAGATATACTCAATGTCCAAGTAAAGCACATTGGGAAGCTCTTGATAGAGTTCTCAAGTACTTGAAGGGAACGATTTCCCTTGGGCTGCATTACGGAAAATATCCTTCTGTTCTTGAAGGATATAGTGATGCAAGCTGGATTGCCTATAACTCAGGGAGTTATGGCATGTACGGGTATGTTTTCACCTTAGGCGGAGGCTGCGGTCGCTTGGAGGTCGACCAAACAAACTCTGTTGTCTAGGTCTACATTTGAGGCCGAATTAGTTGCCCTTGACACTCTTGGATTGGAAGCTGAATGGCTTCGAGGACTTATGTACGAGTTGCCCATGGGCAGTAAGCCTATGCCTGTTATCTCTATACATTGTGACAACACTGCCACAATTGAGAAAGCTGAAAAGTGTCAAGTACAATCTGGCGTAAAACTAGGAGACACATCCAAATTAGATTAAAATCTATAAGGGATCTAGTGTCTCGGAAGGTGATATTTGTTGATTATGTTGGTACCAAGGATAACAGTGATCCTTTAACCAAAGGGCTAGAATTTGCTCTAGTTCAAAAATCTAGGTTGGGGATGGGGCGAACCCCGTCGATTCAAACGCGGTGGCAATCCAATCTACCTGAGTGGAGATCCCACAAAGGAGATTCAATGTGGTAATAACAAGCTGTGGGGTGAGTCGGAGCACTTAATAATAGATTGACATGTTACATGTCTGAGTCTATCCCCTGAATAGCCTAGAGGTGCTCGTTGCTGCTAATTTAGTAAAAGTTTGGAACTTTGAATGGGATCAAGTCTTTTAGACAAGATGCTAGCAGTACATCTTACGAGATGCCCGGTAAGTGAGTGTTGTTGTTGGCCGCAACTAGAGGAACTTGGGTTATTCCTTGAAAGCACTCATGATAGAGGATCGGGACGTATGGCTTATAAGCGTCAAGTGTTCGATAGAGGGCCTATCATAGCTTTTGTCGTGTTTGTTACCAGCAAAGGCCTCTACATCCAAAGGCATCAGATTCAAGACACCCGTTCATCTGGTCCTGTGGAGGTTTGCGTTGGATAACATAGGTAGTGGTTCAAGCCGGAAGGTACCATTATTGAAAGCATGGCAATGGACAATCTGTACACGTCATATTTCTATGAACTTGTGGGGGATTGTTGGAATATTTGATATATGTGGGTATGGAAGTCCATAGATCTATGACATTGTTGTGTTGTTGGTTTTGGGTGAATTTGGCAAGGGAAAAACGCGTCGAGTTTACGCAAGGAGGGCGACCGCGCTCATGACAAGGGCGGCCGCGCTTAGTTGTCTAAAACTCACCAAAACTTTCTGGAGCCTAGCGCGGTCGCGCAAGCCTCGAGGGCGGCCGCGCTGGCATCGAATCTGGTGTTTTTCCTGGGCCGAATTAGATCAGTTTTAGGTCTTTTTAAGCCCTAAAACCCTAGTTTTACCATACATATAAATACAATAATCCCTCCAGCCGAGTTTTACATGATTTTAATAAGAAAAAAATCAATTCTCTAGTTTCTTTCATTGTTCGATTACTCCGGGTTCATTAGAGATTCGTTCGTGAGATTCAAGGCGACTGAGATAGGACCGCCGGTGATTACCTACTGTGTCTTTGCTTTGTGGTACGTAATCCGTGATCGTTTTATCCTCGGAAAAATTTGCCTGTACCTGAGTTGCACCAATTGGGGGCAATATTTTCTCTTAGGACAGTCTTCCTAAGGCGACTCGATCAAATCACGATAAGTTTTCTAATCAATTGTTTACTTGTTTCTGTTCTGTTTTCCTGATCCTGTTCCATTGCTTTCGGTTTTGCTATTGGCTTAATTGGTACGTTCTTGACTTGATCAATAAATTCCCTACTGTTGATTAAATTGTTAATTTAATCTGTGGTGCAATAATTTGATTTCCAACAGTTGGGTCATAGTTGCTTTTACCAAAACGCATTTTACATTTAGACAACTTATAATCAAAATCACTATTGTTATTCAAACGCTTCTAAAAGTGATTTTGAGCTTTAAAAGTGTTTCGCACTACCAAATAAAGGTGATCATCTCCATTTTTGGTACAAAAACTAGATGGATAGATAGGAACCATAGCATGCACAGAAAGAGTATTCCTCTTTCCTTGTTCGTGTTATCTTTTGCCATCTTATTTCCATAACCAAACATATTGTTATGATTGATCTCTTAACCACACTAATGATCTTTTGTGCTAAACCTTTCTCCTCTTTACATGGTTTGACAAGCAGCAAGCAGTGCCATCAAGAGGAAGATGAACGAAGTATAAGATGATTACATGTTTCAAAAGCATAATCTCTACGTACACAACTAACGATCGTCCCTAGCATGCATGCAAACATGTTATCTCTTCTTTGAATAAAGTAAAGGCGATCGTAAACCTGACTTTAAATGTCATTTTGTACAACTCAATATGTTAACGTACTCTTGCTTTAGTTCTTGATTCATATGAATTTGCATTGACAAAGTCATTCTGCACAACCCATACTACACATCTCTCAATAGTGACTGCGTACTAGAATTATTTTTAACTTGATAGGATTAGAACGTTATTTTTTTTTTTCAAAATGGCCTCATTAAGCTTTCACATTTTCAAAATGTGCTCACACTCCGTAAACAAATTCGCTAAAAACTTAACGAAACTAGCCATGTGACCTCACATGACTAATGTCCGTCAATTTATCAATCAATATGTTAACTAACGTTGTTGACATGTACGTTGAAAACTACAAATTAATTAATGTAAAATGTCATTAGCTCATTTGTGGATTTTTTAATACAAATTCATAGATTTTGCACAAATGGATTTTTTCATGAGGGAGGTGGTCGTGGTCATGGTAAAAGGTGGTGTTTTTCAACAGCATATCAATAGCTTGGTTAAAACCTTAACGAAATTAGTCATGTGACATCACGTGGCTAAATTTTGTGAGGTTTTTAATGAATTTGTTGACAAATTGAGCAAATTTTGAAAAATCTAAGAGTTTAGTGAATTTTTTTTTGAAAAATAATAGTCCAGTAATAACATTTTGAAAAGGGCTAAAATTTAGTAACAAAAATATACTTTTTGCCAAATATATAATGTTAAGGTATATTGCGAGTATGAATGTAGAGATTATTTGTGGGATAGGAAACAATAAGTGTATAAGTATAACAAGTGTGCTCCATTGATTAAAGATTCAATAAAAACTTTATGTCTATAAATTTTGCAGTTTTAAGTGGGATATCTAAAATCACATATTTATATAATTTTAAATGGGCAAATAGAGTATATAATTAACTTTGCAAACATGTTTAGTAGTACATTTACATAAAAGTTCTTAATGAACTCATCATAATCTACATAAATATTCTTAATGGACTCATCATAAAAGATAACGATTATAAATTTAAACTAAAAACCGATGATTGATCAGAAAATATACTTCCTCCTTCCAAGAGTAAGATTTTTACTTATCTTTTTGGTTTATCGCATATTAAGGTTCTTATTTGTTTTAATCTTTAAAATGAATAATGAGACTCACAACGTTTTTTTTAAATCTCGTGCAAAGCCAAATTCAACTTTCTCCTTCCACTTATTATTTCTTATCAACTTTCTCTCTTTTACTTTACTTTTCATCCTCACAACGTTTTTTTAAATCTCGTGCAAAGCCAAAGTCAAATTCAAAATTTTATTATGAGACGGGGGAAGTAATGATTTTAAATTTAAGCTAAAAACTGATGATTGACAAGGAAAATTTAGTAAATTCACCAAACACCCCCCCTCCCCCCAATTAAGGATATAATTGTTTCAAAAGCAAGCATATATTCAAAGATGGAGAGAGTTACTAGATTTCAAGTAATTTCACATGTTGCAAACATCTTAGTTAGCATTATTAGGAGAGAAAATATTTTAAATGTTGAATATAAATTTTATTTTATTTTCACTAAAATAATACCCATCTGTCCCATAATAATATTGATGGATATTTTTCTACCCATCCAAAAGATATACTTTTGAACTTATTTAATGCTCAACTTTGAGTTATTTACTGTTTTAATGACCGTTTTAAGTGTTTGTGTAAGTACAGAAAAGGAGAAAGAAAAGGAGAGATTTGGTCTTTAAAAGGAGCAAAAACGGGGCGGAGTGAAGTGGAGCAGAGAAAGAGAAAAGAAAAGGAAGTTGCCAGACAAAGACAAAGGATGTGACCGCACCCACTCATCTCCGCGACCGCACCTAGTGCCTCTGATAGTTTGCGCGTCCGCACCATAAGGCTAGGGCGACCGCACTTAAGTTCCCATATGATTTGCGCGACCGCACCACCCATAGGAAGCGATCACACTCAAGCCTCAGACCAAACGCGCGATCGCTATCAATCGTGATACTTTAAATAATTTTTAAAGTTTCATTAGAATCATTATTTTATATTTCAAATGAAACATAAATTTATCATTCACCACTTTTCGTTATACTTTTAACGAAGAGTGAGAATTGAAAGATTTCCAGATTTCAGAATTTGATCGTGTAAATTTGAAGAGGGAACGTGTTGTCAACTAGAGGTGTAAATGGTTCGGTTTAGCTCGGTTGAAAAAATTTAGAAGTCAAACCGCTAGTATCGGTTTAGAGAAAACTCAAATCGAGCTAAACCACAAAAAAATTCAGACCGAGCTAAACCAAACCGTCATGGTTCGATTTGGTTCAGTCTAAACCGTGGTTTTATTTTGCGGTTAGGACCGCGGTCCAAACCGCGATCCAGATCACGGTTAAAACACATTTCAAACCATAGTCTTTTTTTTTGTTGTTAACCATTTTATGACTAATGAATATAAAATAAGTAATTAGAATAAACACAAGCATAACTTGTATATTGCCATTTTTCATTACATAGACATAACTATTTTGCAAATTTAATTTATACCTCAATGGTCTTTGTTTCTTGATATGATTTCAAAAGCTATGATCTTGTAGGAGTATTGTTTCTGCAATTAAAACTAATGGTCTGCACAAAAGTCATCAATTCCATCACTGATTAGCAAGATATTATGAACATAAGGTTAAGGGAAGGAAATTATATTAAAATGAATACATGACCATTGGCATGTACTCTAAGATGGTTATAGTCTAGTGACATTGTACTCTACTACATATAAATCGACAATGTGGGAAAAAAAGATTCCTCGACAACAGAAAAAATCATGTTCATTAATTCCAGGTTATGCGAATCAAAACATAAAGAATGATATCAGAGTTCACAAGTTGTTGGAATACAGATCAAACAATATGGCCGTCGGATAAAGACCAACGAAACTAAATCTAGGTGTACTAGGAATGCTTCAGGTGTAACAAATTTGGAACATAATTAACTCCAGATAAATAGAGAAACCTAAAAAGAATCATGTTCATTACAAGATGCAAAAATAAAAAATTATGTTGGCAAATCTGAATAAAAATACAAAATTACCAAATTAATCAGGGAAAACACACATTTGAATCGCCGGAATAATGGGAACTGAACAGGAAAAATATGGGTTAGGGTTGCATTGTGCTTGAAATTCGTCTTCCTGGTTGAAGACTGAAGGTAGAAGACGGAGAGAGAGGGTTGAGGGAAGCAACGCGAGCCGGCGAAGTTGAGAGCAGCATCGTCAAATGAGGGAGGATCAGCAGTTCATCGACAGGCTCCATTTCTGGACCATCCCGAAATTGTAATGTTTCGATGATTATCTCTCTAAACCTTCTACCTTCATCACCATTTATGTTTAGGTTTTCTAATTCAACTAGTTCATCTACGCCCGGTAACTCTGCTTGTTTCAAGTCAGGGTTGGCCCCCGAGTTCTTGCCGCTAACGAGATGAGGGGATATATTCGGGACGGATAGAACTGTATCATTATTTTCGTGGATATCTATAAGCATATGTTCCTCATCCCCTGCTTCAAAAATCAGATTCAGCCTAGAGCTAGTGTTAGTAGTCTTTACATACTTAGAGATTTTCAAATTTTCCTCTGGTGTGTCGTCCATCTCCACCATTCTGGATGTTTTTCGGCTCCTCATCACACGTTTCAAGAAGTCTTTTGGTGTCACCCTCACGCATCCGATTCCAGCACGAGTAGGGAATTTAACTCGTTGGTAAGGGAGAGAGGCGACCAACCCAAGTTTGCATTAACTTGAAATGCCTATGATGGCATGGTAGTCACTTACCAGGTCCATGACCATGAATGTTACTGTGGCCTCTGCTCGGAAGGGATGTTCTCCCACTTCCAATAATAAGTCAATTGTCCCTATGGCACCGACTTTATGGTTGGTGAAGCCTTCTAGTCTTCAAGAGTAAGGCTTCAGCATGCTGTCTTTCAGGTTCATCTTCTGAAAAGTAGAATAGTACAGAATATCCCTGGAGGCCCCCGAGAGTATGAGGAGCCTCTTGGATTCACAGTTATCAATTCTTCCCTTGATCACCGAGGGTTGTTCGCGAGGCACGCGACTTACGGCTAGTTCATTAGGGGAGAAGCTGATGACTTCTTCCTCCTTATGAATACAGGCGGGGATGTGATATACCTTACTTAGTTCATGTATCTGGTCTTTCAATTTTTTGTTGTAGACAGTTTCCTCCCTTATAACATGGAGTTTAGCCCTAGGAGGCATGTCTTCCCCTTCATCATCTTTGTCATTATCATCCCTTCTTTTTTGCTTGTTATCCTTTCTCATGACGTAGCGATCAAGTTTTCCCTCATCTACCCATCTCTGGATCATTCTCTTTAGGGTGATGCAGTTCTCCGTGTCGTGTCCGTGGTCCTTGTGAAAGGCACAATACTTGGAGCTATCACGGGTATACTTTGTTCATTAATCAAGGGTTCGGGGACTTGATAGATTCACCAACTGCATGATCTCCGTTATAGGTTTGGTGAGGGGGGAGGGGGTTGAAAACCTCGACTTTTTCAGTTGCCTGAGTTCTATTCTTCCCCTTGTATTTACTTCCATTTGAGGCCTGGTTGGTAACAGCTGCGCCTGTTTCTGGTTTCTCAGACTTCTTTTTGCTTTTATCTTCTGCCATATCTATGGCGTAAGCCACATTATAAAGATCAGATTTTGATTTAGGCTCCCTGACAGAGAGTTCATAAATTAATTGACCGGATCGAAGTCCGGAGTTGAAGCAAACGATCACCTCCCGATTAGTTAGGCTTTCCTCTACCTGGTCAGCCATAGCCCTGAATCAATTGTAATAACTCAGAGTTGTTTCATTTTTCCCTTGCTCAATGCAAGGTTTGTCAGTCTTTTCTTCCTTTTTCCCGCTGTTGCAAAGTTGTCCAGGAACCTCCTCCGCATAATTTTCCAGATATTGATACTTCCCTTCTTTTGCTCACGGAACCAGGACAAAGCTGTTCCAGAGAAGGTACTCGCGAAAGCCTTGCAGAGAATATCATTTACCTTGGTGAGGAGGGTCATGGTAGACTCAAAGCTTTGCACATGATCTCGTGCGTCTGTAGTTCCCTCATATTTTTCGAAACTGAGAATTTTTACAGCAGGATTGGGAGGTAGATCATTGACTCGTCGGAAGAAAGGACGAGTGGCAATGGTATCATCATCATCCACTTCCTTCCTTTCCTTTCCATTTCAATTTCATCTAGTCTCTTTTTAAAAGTAGAATATCCCGCACATTGATTCCCGAGATAAAGTGAGAACTACGGTGGGTCCTTTCTTTTC
Source organism: Adenophora triphylla var. japonica (assembly GCA_022495995.1). NCBI lineage: Eukaryota > Viridiplantae > Streptophyta > Magnoliopsida > Asterales > Campanulaceae > Adenophora > Adenophora triphylla. The sequence goes on from JAFEMH010003691.1 coordinate 170,352, forward strand.
TCTGTTCCCATTCACTCGACTTTGTTCCTCATGTTTCTGGTGATTATCCCCATGTCCAGATGGTGCTCTGCCATCCACTGGCCTGAAATGACGAGGAGGGGCCCTGTCCTTCTTGGGAGCAATATCTGGACGGGGAGGAAACCTGTGACGAGGAGACCCCTTATGCCGAGGAGGGCTCCTAGGTGGAGAAGGACTCCTATGCTGATGAGAGAGATTATGACTGTAGACACCCCATTCTGAACCAATAATTACATGATTACACTACTCTTCGTCTCACTTTCATGTTTTGATGAAAGCATATCCGTTTCGTCATGTTTTGTTAAGTTTTTAACTAACCTCGTTAGTTTTGGACCTAACTGACTAACGGAATAACTGAAGAGGACAAAATGGTCATTCGACTAGTTGTCCCGTGCGGGACATACGTGTCTCGCGCGAGACAACCCCTCTGCAGGATGTGCAGAATCACTTTCCTTCTCCGTTTCAATCTCTTTTCTTGATAAATATCATCTAATTCGGGTCTCTACTGACTAAAGGGTTCTGGAAGCTTCCTTGGGAGGAGTCCCAATCCACTTAAGTCTCCTAATCTTGGTGACCAAGTCATTCATCCACCTCTTAAACCCCTATAAATGCCTGATAGCTTTCAGTATTTCAGAGGTCCCCGATCCCCGATCGAAAACACACAACACACAACACACACACTTTGTTGGTTTCTTTCCACGAAAGACTGCTTCAAATCACTCATAAACAAATCCCAAATTCGTCCATCAACCACGTTGATTGAGGATCATTCAAGGCTCAAGCCTAAAATCAAGGCGAAACTCTGCCCAAATCATTTCTCGACCAAGAAAGCTTAGAACCACGTTCTAAATCAAATACTCCCTAAACACAAGGTAAACTCCTCTTTCTTCTTCTCAATCTCTCTATTGGCTTTTAGAGTGGTGTAATCATATCAAAAGGGTCAGCCTAGAGTCCCTTCCACCAACGGAGGTGATCTCGAAGCATACAACCCGACATTCCTAATTAAGAAATTAATTAGGGTTCGCTTGTTTATTAATTTGATTGATAATACTCAATTGGCAAGACCGATCTCCGAATTGGGTGAAATGGGTGCTCCTCGACCTTCCCATTTCATAACTTAACCCCCGAACCCAAATCTTTTCAAAAGGTTTTTCTTATTGTTTTCCTAAATAAATAATAAGTGGCGACTCTTTTATTCAAATAAAATATCAACGCTACAGTTTTGGCAACTTCGCTGGGGACAATTAATTAAGAGGGTTAGACTTGCGCACAATTGAGTATTATCAATCTTTTTTAATCTCCTGCCAAAAGAAAAAAAATTGATTTTTCTGGATTTTTTCGAATTTTTCTGTACTGCTTTCATCAAAAAAAAATTACTGTCCGAATGCTTGTCCAGTGCGGGACAAGCTTGTCCCGCGCGAAACTAAAGTTCTACTATTTGGCTGTTCGGCAGCGGGAGCAATAAAAAAAAAAGGAAAAAAACACCTGATTGTTGACTTTTCTCCTAAGTTGATCGTACATAAACAAACTTGATTTTTTACTTTTCTTCCAAGGGTTGACCCCATATTAAAAAAAAAAAAAAAAACAAAACTTACAGAAAAGTTTTAAAAATTCAGAAAAGTCAAAATAAATTATTATTTCTATTTTGCTTGTGCAAACTTTATTTTGCTTGTGCAAACTTTATTTTGCAGTGTAGAGTAATTATTAATTACTTGAACTATATAATTGCGTGAGATTGAATTATTTTAATTTTTACCGGTCATCGGTTGACTCGGGCTTTGTAATTAATTAATTTAATCCTCTTTCTCTATCTCTTTAAGTGGAACTACGACGGTCCGAGTCTTCCTAATTTGGGAGAAACGTAAGCAACCACTCAGTGCGGCCATTATCTGTTTTTCTTTTAGTTTTTTTTTAAAAAACTCTCTATTTTCTCTATCACCTAGATTGACTATCACACACGCGCACTCATGTTATATCTGTCATTGCACTACATACCCTGATTAACCCGAGACCCACACTAAGGACGGATGACGGTAACCACCTAGTCGTCGGTCTCTCCGAAGTTGGATCATCCCACTCCGCGTATTCAATCCATCTAGATTGTCATATCGCGGGGAGCCTAGCCTTCCAGCCCTGCATCACCACATATGTGAGGACCCCGACCCGGAACCTACACGTGTCCCGAGTTGGAGCGTCCTCAAACTAACCCGAAAACACTAAACTTTTAAAACTTTACTTTGACTTTCAAACATAAACATTAATAATATAACATTTTAAAAGAACTCCACTCAACTCCACATCGGAGGAGGAGATAACTAACTTTGAGAACGATCAACTGTTTAGTTACAAAAGACATTGGTTTTTAACGTAGAAAGATAAAGTTTATAATTACAAACGCCCAAAAGGAATTATGACAAAATAATTTCTACGCCAACCTAACGTACCCCGACAATATCCCAAAATGCTCACAGCCAAACTCCTTTCCGTCCTTACTTGGGCGGTCCTCCTGTCTCGGGATCTAAAACAGTAAAGGGAGAGGGGTGAGAATAAATCTCAGCAAGCTATTATGAATGCAGCAATATGCCAAATAAATGCTACATATAACAAGTCGCACGTAACACATTGGAAAAGCTATAAACACATTCCATTACCTTGGTTTACCTTTTCCCGTCTCGAACAAGTAGTCGTACAACATTGGGTATAATAATACTCCAATTTACAAAGGAAAGCCTTAAGCAATACTCACGTCTTAAAAGACCCGTTTTCGGGAACCAAATAAGACAGTAGCAACTCTGTAAGGCTTTTGGCTCAATACAGACGCTATAACCCCAACCTGTGGCCACAGGAGGGGACGGTCACAGATATAACATAATCCGATCACATTAGGTCACACTTCCATAATTGACCGTATTATGTTATACCCCCAACGTCAGCTGACTCACACATATCAAGCACATAATAGATACTTGAATAAAATCCACAAAAGGGATAACAATATATCAACATGGTAAAATATACTCATGTTCAACCAATATCATAGTGCAACATTTAATTAACACACTATGCGTAATACAACAATGTATATGAACTCAATGTAAGCAAGGAAGTAGCATCAATCCATCCTACATGGTCATTATACAATAATACATAGCCTCTTTAAGGGTCTAAGTTGAATCTACCAAGTGGGGATCATAATTGTCTAGTTACCAAACTAGGTTAGCTAACGTTTTCCCAACAACATTTAAGGTACTTCTACTATTCCATTTTGATCACTTAGAATATCATTGTGAAGCCAAAGTATTCTACTTTAATCTAGGTTAAAGAGATTTCATTTTGGTTCGAGTTTGATTAGGTTTGAATAGCCCTAAAGTTGGGGTGAAAAACCAGGCCAGGGCACGACTCGTCCCCCAGGGCACGACTCGTGCCCAAGTGACCCCCCTCTGAACCTGGCGTCCCCCTACAGGTCACGACTTCCCTTTATCCAAGGCACGACTCGTGACCCTCACATGGCACGACTCGTGCTTGAGGTCACGACTCGTGCCCTCGGCCCAGAAATGGCAAAACAGCAGCCATCAACAATAACTTCTCAAAATCCCAAAATTCCAACCAAATGCATTCTAAGTTATGAACCTAAAGGACATTTCTAACCTTAGTAACTTTACTCTACTCATTTAACTCCATGAAACCATCTCTTAACCCTAGATCAATTCAACTTCCATGAACCATAACATTTTCTAAATCTAAAAGAGTTTTCCCAAGCATCAAAGCACATAGAACATTCATAACAACATAAATATTCATGAACATTCAAGGAAGGAAAAGGGTCATAATAACTCACCTTTGGATTTTATAAGGAAGATTGATTTTGATGGGTTCCTCTAGGTGATTCAACTTCAATGGTGCTCTAAGACTTGATTTTTTTGTGAAGAAATGCTTGGCTTCAAGCTTGGACAAAAGGGCTTCAATGGAGGTCTCTCTCTCTAAGCTTTCTCTAGGTTGAAGGAGAAGTGTAGTGAATGAGGAGAAGGAGGGGAAGGGTAGTAAGAGAGGTGATGGGTAAGTGACACATGGCAAGAGGATGGAAGGGTTTAACTTTTGGCCCCCCATGGATTTAAACCAAGGCTTTCACTCCTACACACTTTAATTTAATCATCCTACCCATTTAAATTTAAATTAAACATTATCCCATTAATTCATCCTACTCATTTAACCTCCCCATATTATTTAGCCTTTTTCCATTTTTATTATTTCTCCTAGTTTCTTTATTTAATGTCCAATAATTTTATAAAAGATTTAAATTTTCTTTTCACCCAATTTATCCTAACTTAAGAATATAAAGATATAATTGAACATATAAAGATAACATAAATATTAAAAGCATATAATTAAATATTTAAAATAAGTGCCTAGGATTGGGGTCGTCACACTCACTCCCCCTTAAAGAAAATTCGACCCGAATTTTAAAAAGGAAACTTACTTGAATTTTCAAACAACCACGGGTATTTCGCTCTCATCTCCGACTCTAGCTCCCACGTCGCTTCCTCAACTGTATGATTCTTCCAAAGGACTTTCACTATCGGAATACTCTTGGTTCTCAACTCTTTAACTTGGAATTCTAAGACTCTTAATGGCTCTTCAACATACGACATGTCCGCTTGGACATCATCGGGAGGAGAGCTCAAAACATGGGAGGGGTCATGACAATACTTCCTCAACATCGAAACATGGAAGACATCATGGAGTAAAGAAAAAGACGGAGGCAACGCTAACCGGTAAGCCAATTCTCCTATCTTCTCTAGAATCTCAAACGGACCGACAAACCTCGGAGCCAACTTACCCTTATTACCGAACCTTTTAATCCCCGTCCTCGGAGAGACCTTCAAGAACACAAAGTCACCAACCCGAAAAGATAAATCCCGTCTTCTATTGTCGGCGTAGCTTTTCTGTCTACTCTGAGCCGTCTTCAATCTATCCCGAATCACCTTGATCTTCTCCGTAGAATCCCTAACCAAATCCGGGCCCCAAAGTCTCGCTTCACCAACCTCGTCCCAACACATCGGAGATCGACACTTCCTACCATACAACGCTTCATACGGAGCCATCTCAATACTAGACTGATAACTGTTGTTGTAAGCAAACTCGACTAACGGTAGATGATCCTCCCAAGATAATTGGAAATCCATCACACAAGCTCGTAACATATCCTCAAGTATCTGAATAGTTCTCTCGGACTGACCGTCGGTTTGAGGATGAAACGCGGTACTAAAACACAACTTAGAACCCAATGCTTCATGCAATGCTCTCCAAAATCTAGATGTAAACCTCGGATCTCTGTCAGACACAATACTAACCGGAACCCCGTGAAGTCTCACAATCTCCTTCAAATACAACTGGGCTAACTTCTCTAACGAAAACTTAGTTGACACCGGAAGAAAATGAGCCGACTTCGTCAACCGATCCACAATAACCCATATAGCATCCATCTTCTTCGCGGTAAGAGGTAGACCCGAAACAAAATCCATCGAGATCCCTTCCCATTTCCACTCCGGAATATCCAATGGTTGAAGTAGTCCCGCCGGTCTTTGATGTTCTGCCTTAATCTGTTGACAAGTCAAACACTTAGAAACATAATCCGCTATTTCTCTCTTCATTCCATTCCACCAATATCCACGCTTCAAGTCTTGATACATTTTGGTACTTCCCGGATGAATCGCAAACTTGGACTTATGGCCATCCTCTAAAACACGCTTCTTGATTTCCGGCGATGACGGAACGCAAATTCTCCCTTGGAAAGTTAAAATCCCATCTCTATTCAAAGCAAACTCCCCGGTTTTCCCATCTTGCACTTGATCTAAAATCTTCTTCAACTCCGGATCACCTTGTTGAGCTTCCTTCAAATCCCCATACAAAGTCAGAACGGCTCTAACATTCACAATAATTACTTCACTCTTCAATTCTCGGGAACCCAAAGCTGTCAAATACGCCTTTCGGCTAATCGCATCGGCCACCACATTGGCCTTCCCCGGATGATAAGAAATTATACAATCGAAATCTTTCAAAAACTCAAGCCATCTCCTTTGTCGGTTGTTCAACTCCTTTTGGGTGAATAAGTACTTCAAACTCTTATGATCGGTAAAAATCTCAAACTTCGCCCCATAAAGGTAGTGCTTCCACTTATGTAACGCAAATACAATCGCCGCCAATTCCATATCATGAGTAGGGTAATTCTGTTCCGCCGGTGATAACTTCCTAGAGGCATACGCAATAACCTTCCCATTTTGCATCAATACACATCCCAAACCCGCCTTCGAGGCATCACTATAGATCACAAAATTCTCACAACCATCCGGAAGGGTAAGAATAGGAGCCGTTGTCAATCTCTTCTTCAATTCGTCAAAGCTTGCTTCACACTTGGAATCCCATACAAACGATACATCTTTCCGAGTCAACCTAGTCAACGGAGTCGCAATCCGAGAAAATCCCTCAATGAACCTCCGATAATACCCCGCCAAACCAAGAAAACTACGGACCTCGGTCACAGTCGAAGGTTGCTTCCAATTAACCACGACCTCAATCTTTGAAGGATCAACGGAAATTCCCGAACTCGACACAACATGCCCCAAGAAAGAAATCTGCTCAAGCCAAAACTCGCACTTACTGAACTTGGCGTATAACTGCTTCTCACGAAGAACGGTCAAGACAATCCTCAAATGATTCTCATGCTCTTCCCGGGACTTAGAATACACAAGAATATCATCAATAAAGACCACCACAAAACTATCAAGATAAGGCTTGAAAACACGGTTCATCATATCCATAAATACGGCTGGAGCATTAGTTAACCCAAACGGCATCACAACAAACTCATAATGACCATATCTAGTTCGAAAAGCTGTCTTAGCAACATCATCCGGTCTAATCTTCAACTGATGGTATCCGCTTCTCAAATCAAGCTTTGAGTAGATAACGGAACCTTGGAGTTGGTCAAACAAATCATCTATATGCGGGAGAGGATACTTATTCTTAATGGTGGCTTGGTTCAACAAACGATAGTCAATACACAATCGTAAGGTACCATCCTTCTTCCTAACAAACAAGACCGGTGCTCCCCACGGAGACACACTAGGACGAATAAAACCTCGGTCTAACAATTCTTGCAATTGGACCTTCAGCTCTTTTAACTCGGCCGGAGCCATTCTATAGGGTGCTTTAGAGATAGGTGCGGTACCGGGCACTAAGTCAATACAAAACTCTATCTCACGATCCGGAGGCATAGAGTACTCGCTAGAAAACACATCACTAAATTCATTAACAACCTAACATGAGCTAACTCGGGAGACTTCTTATTGGAATCTACCACATAAGCCAAGTAACCCGTACACCCCTTAGATAGCATCTTCCTAGCCTTTAAAGCAGAGATAACATGTAAACCGAACATAGATCTATCCGCATCAAATACAAAAGTAGGCATATCAGGCATAGCAAATGAGACTCGCTTTCTACGACAGTCTACCATAGCATGACACTGACTCAACCAATCCATCCCAAGGATCACATCAAAATCACGGATTGGTAACTCGACCAAATCCACCGGCAATACATGCCCACATATAGTCACATCACAACCATGATATATCAAAGAAGATTCAAGGCTCTCTCCCATAGGAGTAGAGACCTCCAACACATAAGGCATAGATTCAGGCAAGATATGTAATGAGAATGCAAAATGCGATGCCACAAATGAATGGGAAGACCCGGGATCTATAAGAATGCGGGCCTTAACTCCTGAGACAGGAACTATACCTCTAATGACGGCATTAGGATCGACCTCTCCTCGACCCAAAGCAAACACACGACCTTGGACTCTATCCTTAGGTTTCCCATCAACATCTCTCTTCACACCACTACCTTGTCCTCCAAATCCGGTACCCGAAGCTTGCTTATTCTGTAACTTGGGACAATTTCTCCTGAAATGGCCTGGAGACCCACACTCCAAACACTTACCTTGTTTGCTCCAACACTTGTCCTCCGAATGCCCTAGTTTCTTGCAAAACCCACATGTTGTCCCAAACTGACCGGAAGTCGCACGATTTGCCGGAGCCGCCACATGACCTCCTCGATTCGCTCCCGGAGTAAATGTCCTCGGCTGTACCCTATTCTGTCCCGAACCTTGACCTTGGAACCTATTTCTGTTTCCACCTTCATTTCTACCACGATGCTCCTCTATGTCATTCTCAATCCGATACGCCATATTCACTGCTGCTTGGAAGTTGGCGAAGTTATGCGTCAACAACTGCTTCCGGAACTCAACCCTTAAACCTTTCACAAACCGGTAGACTCGCCTCTCCTCATCTGGCACCAAATGAGGACAATATCGGGCCAATTCTGTGAACTTTGCTGAATACTGCGCTATCGTCATGGTCCCTTGCTCCAGTTTCAGAAACTCGCCTTCCTTCTTGTCTCTAGTGACCATCGGTACAAAGTGATCCCGGAACTTGCGTGTGAAGTTCTCCCAAGTCTGTGGTGTCAAATCCCGGTCCCAACCATCCTTCACTACTTGCCACCAGTGCTCCGCAGGTCCTTCCAACTTGAAAACGGCGCATCTCACCTTCTCCGCATCCGTACTCTCCATAGCTGCAAAAATCTTATTCATAGCCTCAAGCCACCTCTCAGCCTTCACCGGATCCGGATCTCCGTTGAAGCTAGGAGGAGACATCTTCACGAACTTCTCCAAACCATGTTGCCCTTGTCTGCCTTCTTGCTGTTGCCTACCCTGATTCAAATTCTGAGTTGCCATATGCTGAAGAAACCCTCGGAACATATCCATCATCTCGGCATTCGGATTACCAACACCACCCAAACCCAGATTCTGATCACCATCATTTCCCGCCATAACAACAAACACCTGCATTAAACACTCGTCGTCAGTTATCACACACTCTCACTCAGCTAGACTCTACCCGAGAATTCTAACCGAGCTCTGATACCAACTGTGAGGACCCCGACCCGGAACCTACACGTGTCCCGAGTTGGAGCGTCCTCAAACTAACCCGAAAACACTAAACTTTTAAAACTTTACTTTGACTTTCAAACATAAACATTAATAATATAACATTTTAAAAGAACTCCACTCAACTCCACATCGGAGGAGGAGATAACTAACTTTGAGAACGATCAACTGTTTAGTTACAAAAGACATTGGTTTTTAACGTAGAAAGATAAAGTTTATAATTACAAACGCCCAAAAGGAATTATGACAAAATACTTTCTACGCCAACCTAACGTACTCCCGACAATATCCCAAAATGCTCACAGCCAAACTCCTTTCCGTCCTTACTTGGGCGGTCCTCCTGTCTCGGGATCTAAAACAAGAAAGGGAGAGGGGTGAGAATAAATCTCGATAAGCTATTATGAATGCGGCAATATGCCAAATAAATGCTACATATAACAAGTCGCACGTAACACATTGGAAAAGCTATAAACACATTCCATTACCTTGGTTTACCTTTTCCCGTCCGAACAAAAGAGTCGTACAACATTGGGTATAATAATACTCCAATTTACGGTGAGCCGCTTAAGCAATACTCACGTCTTAAAAGACCCGTTTTTCAGGGAACCAAATAATACAGAGCAACTCTGTAAGGCTTTTGGCTCAATACAGACGCTTATAACCCCAACCCGTGGCCAGGAGGGGACGGCCACATATAACATAATCCGATCACATTAGGTCACACTTCCATAATTGACCGTATTATGTTATACCCCAACGTCAGCTGACTCACACATATCAAGCACATAATAGATACTTGAATAAAATCCACAAAAGGGATAACAATATATCAACATGGTAAAATATACTCATGTTCAACCAATATCATAGTGCAACATTTAATTAACACACTATGCGTAATACAACAATGTATATGAACTCAATGTAAGCAAGGAAGTAGCATCAATCCATCCTACATGGTCATTATACAATAATACATAGCCTCTTTAAGGGTCTAAGTTGAATCTACCAAGTGGGGATCATAATTGTCTAGTTACCAAACTAGGTTAGCTAACGTTTTCCCAACAACATTTAAGGTACTTCTACTATTCCATTTTGATCACTTAGAATATCATTGTGAAGCCAAAGTATTCTACTTTAATCTAGGTTAAAGAGATTTCATTTTGGTTCGAGTTTGATTAGGTTTGAATAGCCCTAAAGTTGGGGTGAAAAACCGTGCCAGGGCACGACTCGTCCCCCGTGGCACGACTCGTGCCCAAGTGACCCCCTCCGAACTCCGGCGTCCCCTACAGTCACGACTTCCCTTTATCCAAGGCACGACTCGTGACCCTCACATGGCACGACTCGTGCTTGAGGTCACGACTCGTGCCCTCGGCCCGTAAATGGCAAAACAAAGAGCCCATCAACAATAACTTCTCAAAATCCCAAAATTCCAACCAAATGCATTCTAAGTTATGAACCTAAAGGACATTTCTAACCTTAGTAACTTTACTCTACTCATTTAACTCCATGAAACCATCTCTTAACCCTAGATCAATTCAACTTCCATGAACCATAACATTTTCTAAATCTAAAAGAGTTTTCCCAAGCATCAAAGCACATAGAACATTCATAACAACATAAATATTCATGAACATTCAAGGAAGGAAAAGGGTCATAATAACTCACCTTTGGATTTTATAAGGAAGATTGATTTTGATGGGTTCCTCTAGGTGATTCAACTTCAATGGTGCTCTAAGACTTGATTTTTTTTGTGAAGAAATGCTTGGCTTCAAGCTTGGACAAAAGGGCTTCAATGGAGGTCTCTCTCTCTAAGCTTTCTCTAGGTTGAAGGAGAAGTGTAGTGAATGAGGAGAAGGAGGGGAAGGGTAGTAAGAGAGGTGATGGGTAAGTGACACATGGCAAGAGGATGGAAGGGTTTAACTTTTGGCCCCCCATGGATTTAAACCAAGGCTTTCACTCCTACACACTTTAATTTAATCATCCTACCCATTTAAATTTAAATTAAACATTATCCCATTAATTCATCCTACTCATTTAACCTCCCCATATTATTTAGCCTTTTTCCATTTTTATTATTTCTCCTAGTTTCTTTATTTAATGTCCAATAATTTTATAAAAGATTTAAATTTTCTTTTCACCCAATTTATCCTAACTTAAGAATATAAAGATATAATTGAACATATAAAGATAACATAAATATTAAAAGCATATAATTAAATATTTAAAATAAGTGCCTAGGATTGGGGTCGTCACAACATATCATGTAGATTGACTTTTAGGACACTCCGTGACCGGTCAGTTTGATCTTGGAGTCCTTGTAATTCCTTGTCAAGATCGTTTTGTGTAATAAATCATGGAAAAGAAATCGAAAAATTGTCGCTTCGGAATTGTCGCTTCGGAAATGTCCCTATAATTGTCCCTTCGGATTTGCCCCTAAAGAGAAAAATTTCTCACCAAATTTATTGTACAAAACTCGATGTTACTTGAGATTACTTTGACCCCTAGGTCCTTAGGTTTGGTTCTTGAATGTTAGAAACCCCCAAAACGGATTTTCCGTCCGACCAAAATTAGAATTAAAATCAGAAAATTATGACTTCCCGTGGTGTTGTCTCGCGCGAGACTACTTGTCCCGTGCGAGACAAGTGTTCGGTCTTTTCATGTTTTGGCTAAAACCTTCAAGCCTTCATTCACCCTTTTCAGCCGACTTGTTGGGACTCGATCATGGTTTAACACGGTTGCTACACATCTAGGTCCTTCGCCAAAGCTCGACACGATGTCTGCTTCTCCTTCTGTCATCGAGGCCGAAATCAACGAAGCTAAGGCCCAACTCATCCAAGCCCTGCTTAAGATGGATGAACAAAGTAAGAAAATTGAGGAACAAAATGCCCAAATGGCCGCCCTCATGCAAGAGCTCCACGATATGAAAGTCAAGAAAAGAAGAAAACAAAAGCAGAAAGAGGAATCCTCCTCCGATGAAGAGGAATCCTACACCAAAAAGAATAAGAAAACCAAAAAAGTCAAGCAAGAAAGAGGAAGAATCCGGTTCATCCTCTTCCTCAACCTCCTCCGATGATGAGGGACATATCTCCAAGGGTACTAAAACCAAGAAAGAAGGCAGGGGTGAAATTACTAAACTTGGTGACCATGTTACTAAGAACTACCTTGAGAAGAAACTTCCAACTCTTGACAATTCAAAAGGATCATTCGTCCCATTTGATCCCGATGCTCTTCAACAATCCATCACCAAGTTTCCTCGCAAGTACAAGATACCCGATATTGCCAAGTTTAATGGCACTACTTGTCCTCGAGCTCATGTTGAGACCTACACTGGGCTATGGTTCCAATAGGCGTTGATAACACAATCTTGGCCCAATGCTTTCCTCAAACTTTGGAGGGTGCTGCAAGGGATTGGTACATGTCTCTTCCTATGACTACAAGGCTTGACTGGTCGTCTGCATGCTGTCTTTCAAAGGCAGTTTGAAGACAACTCCACTTACCGCCCTACTAGGAGGGATCTTGAACAAACCAAGCAACATACAAATGAGTCTTTTGCTGACTTTGCTAAAAGATGGAGACTCAAACTTAATGAAATTGTCGAAAGACCTACTCTCAAAGAGCAAATCCACATCTTCATCCAATGTATCCGTGATGAATTTCAAGAGAAGCTCGCCGGTAATTACTTTCCTAGCTTCAATGAACTTCATGAGTCCGAGATTATGATTGATGACTTTCTAAAAAGTAGAAAGAAGGAAAGCACTTTCCGCTTCAACAATCCCACCACGAGTAAGGATGCTTCAGTCAACGCTATTGCATTCAACCGCTCCAACACCGGCAAGTATTCCACTGTTCCTCCTCCCGAAAAGAAACAGAGGCACTATGACAAAATTGAAGGAATCACTCAAGAAGAACTCTTCGATGTGCTTGTCAAGAATGAAAAGATCAAATCAAGGGAATGTGGTCCTCCTAAGGATATGGGTCCTAATCATGCTCATCACTTATTCTGCAAGTACCACAACTTCACCGGCCACGACACCAACACTTGCCACCACTTGAAGGACATCATCCAAGACCTCTTTGAAAATGGAGAGCTAGAACGTCCCAACGTCATCAACAATTCTCTCCCTCATCATACATGAAGAAGTTGAAGCTCCAAGAAGAAACCTCCACTTACCACTTTGGGGCTACAACTATCCTCTCCCTTTCTCCTTTGATAGAAGTAGATTAGGTTTTAAATTCCCAAGTTTGAACTCGAAGAGTCGTTCTGTCTTTCTAGTACTTCTCATCTCCTCTAGTTTGTGTCATCTAAACTATCGAGTCTGTTCTTAATTTCTCCATTAATCGAAGTAATTTTCTTTTCCTAAACACTTTCTCTAAGGTTGTTCTACCTCATAAGTATCATTTAATTCATGCAAAATATCGAACCCCTCCATTCCCTAAATCATCGCAAAAAAAATAGAGACTTCTAAACGAATGTAAGAAGAAAGTTATCCTTAGGAAGCTTAAGGGCTAAACATTACCCCTACTGAAAGTCAAAAGTCAACAAACGAAGAAAGCCAAATGAGCTGCTGTCAACCTTCATTCCAAGAAGAGTGGGGCTACTCAATTCAAAGCTTTGAGAGTATAAAAAAAAAAAAGAACTCTCAAGCTTTCATCACCCCCACAACAAAGGTGAAACTTCAAATGCATGAAGGACTCTCCCACAAAGAAAAGGATTCAAGTGATACCAACAAAAGAAATGAAGATTACTCAACAACAAAGTGAAGAAGACTTTCAGTATCAAGAAAAATGTTTACCCTTAAGTCATACTAATGATTTGCTTTATTCTCAAACTTATTTAGAAGTTTCTAGATGATACACGGTTCATTAAAAAGGTAGAACAACTCTTCTAGATCTTTGAGCCAAATAGCGTTCCTTGTTGAGTCTAGGGGCTTTCTCTTAGCCATTCTCATACACACTCTTGAAATCCAAGCATCAAAACTGGGGCTTCCTAACCTCTCCTCCTCCAGTCAATCTCTACTTCAACTCCTTAAAATAGTCAAATCAGCATTAGGAGCTTTCCTCTTTACTTCTCACTCTTATCATTAGAGAATAGACCTCTCCAAAGAGTCAATGCTTGGATCACCTTCCAAAGAATAGAGTCCATCTCTTCTCAACTAACTTGAGATCTCATCTCTCCCTCCTCAATAAGATTCTCTCCTCTGAGTTCTCTTCGAGTTACATACTATTTTAAAAAAAAAGGGAAAAAAAAAGAGACGCAAAAGAGATGCCCGCTAGATTGAAAACCCGAAAAGGCGATCTAGGCAAAAACCAGGGTGCGCCACTATCAAAGGTCAAAGGGAGAGTATTCTTCAACCTTCTTCATTGGACGTCATTTGATCATCTTCAAATCAAATCAACAAGGAGAGCCTTCTTCAATCATCTTCAAGATCAAGAGAGCAGACTCACAAGCCTGTTCACAAAGTCATCTACCACTTGCAAGCAACTTGGGGCTTGAGACAGGAAAGAGACTTGTACATAGAGTCATTACGACCGTCTACAGATTTGTAGTCGTTTACCTCCTAGAGACACGATTCAAAGGAGAATTAAGAATGAAGATTCGCAACAGGCCTAGATGTGTTCACATAGGGTTACTCATTGAAATTCAGCCTTGCTGACTAGCAACAGATTCCGCATAAACCTGAGTTGGTCCGAACTTGTCAAACACAAGTTCACTCATACAGTTCACATGTCTCAAATAAAAATCCATACACATGTCCCTATACATTTCCATATACCATATACTCATATATAAACTCACCACCAAAATGACCAACCGGCCATTTACACGAACAGACGTGGACACCACCACATAGGTCCAGTTAAACAACTAAAATCTAGAAAATCTATTTGCAATCTTTATGTGCTAGCAGGTGCAGACAGGTAAGAATCGTTCGGGTCCATCCGAGACCAATATGCATATATCCTTGCATTACAAGAGCCGACAGAACCTCCACCTCAATCGACAACTTCAAAGTCTGTGACGGCAGCAAACTTCAAGTCCGCGACCTCGGCAACATCAGCAAAGTCTGTGACGACAGCAAACTTCAAGTCCGTGACCTCGGCAACACCAGCAAAGTCTGTGACGGCAGCAAACTTCAAGTCTGTGACCTCGGCAACATCAACAAAGTTTGTGATGGCATCAAACTTCAAGTTCGTGACCTCGGCGGCATCAAACTTCAAGTCCGTGACCTCGGCAACATCAACAAAGTCTGTGACGGCAACAAACTTCAAGTCCGTGACCTCGGTAACATCAGCAAAGTCTGTGACGGCAGCAAACTTCAAGTCCGTGACCTCGGCAACATCAACAAAGTCTGTGACGGCAGCAAACTTCAAGTTCGTGACCTCGGCAACATCAATAAAGTCTGTGACGACAGCAAACTTCAAGTCCGTGACCTCGGCAACCACAACAAAGTCTGTGACAACAACAATGACAACAAAGTCTATGACCTCGGCAACAACAGCAAACGTCAGTAACCTCGGGCGGCGCATCATCAACAACAGGTATATTCAGAATTGGGTCAAGTCTTTGATTCCTCAGTATGATTTTACCTTTTCAAAATAAAATCCCTCTTCGATTTTCAAAATACCTAAAATAGTCTTTTTAGTATTTTGGAGCCGAACTACGTTTTGGTCTGATTCTCCAATAGAGATACGTAGGCAGCCGGGCGGCACGACCATCCCTTTGTTCAGAATGATGTCTTTTCTATCGACGACATGACTTCTTCCATAAGTCTTGTCGCCGAGGGGATCTGTAGACACCTCATTCTGAACCAATAATTACATGATTACACTACTCTTCGTCTCGCTTTCATGTTTTGATGAAAGTATATCAGTTTCGTCATGTTTTGTTAAGTTCCTAACTAATCTCGTTAGTTTTGGACCTAACTGACTAACGAAATAACTGAAGAGGACAAAATGGTCATTCGACTAGTTGTCCCGTGCGGGACATACGTGTCTCGCGCGAGACAACCCCTCTGCAGGATGTGCAGAATCACTTTCCTTCTCCGTTTCAACCTTTTTTCTTGATAAATATCATCTAATCCGGATCTCTACTGACTAAAGGGTTCTGGAAGCTTCCTTGGGAGGAGTCCCAATCCACTTGAGTCTCCTAATCTTGGTGACCAAGTCATTCATCCACCTCTTAAACCCCTATAAATACCTGATAGCTTTCAGTATTTCAGAGGTCCCCGATCCCCGATCGAAAACACACAACACATACACTTTGTTGGTTTCTTTCCACGAAAGACTCCTTCAAATCACTCATAAACAAATTCCAAATTCGTCCACCAACCACGTTGATTGACGAACATTTAAGGCTCAAGCCTAAAATAAAGGCAAAACTCTGCCCAAATCATTTCTCGACCAAGAAAGTTTAGAACCACGTTCTAAATCAAATACTCCCTAAACACAAGGTAAACTCCTCTTTTTTCTTCTCAATCTCTCTATTGACTTTTAGAGTGGTGTAATCCTATCAAAAGGGTCAACCTAGAGTCCCTTCAACCAATGGAGGCGATCTCGAAGCATACAACCCGACATTCCTAATTAAGAAATTAATTAGGGTTTGCTTGTTTATTAATTTGATTGATAATACTCAATTGGCAAGACTGATCTCCGAATTGGGTGGAATGGGTGCTCCTCAACCTTCCCATTTCATACCTTAACCCCCGAACCCAAATCTTTTCAAAAGGTTTTTCTTATTGTTTTCCTAAATAAATAATAAGTGACAACTCTGTTATTCAAATAAAATATCAACGCTACAATGACGAGGAGGGGTTTTCTGCCTTGCTCTCAAGTCAGCAGAATTAACCTCTTGTTCCCTTTGGTGGTTCAAATGACTTCTCAAGTCTACCTCGTTTCTCGTGTTACCATGACCAGGTGCCTTATGACGAGTATGGACATCTTGGAGGTTTTGCTTGAATCTACCAGTAGTGCCATGATGAGGGAAATGTTGGCCAGGAGGAAGATTTTCTTTAATTCCCCGACTACCACGCCTGTCAAAATGACTTTCCCCTCCAAGAGAATTTCCAGTCCTCATAGGTCTTATAAATTCAGCCAATGAGTGCTCAATATCCAATTGTAGCAAGCCATTTTATGTTTCATAAATGCGTTGTAGAGTTTCCATATGTTGATGCAAACGAGTTCCGCGATCAACCTGTGGGGGGAAGCCCAGTGGCCCCTTGGGCGGCATTCCTCCCCGTCTGGCTGCCAGCAGGCCTTCCTCGGTGCCGACGAGGTGGAGGGTTTGGCATCATTACCTAGATTATTGGCTGTCCCCTAGAACGCAGATTCATTTCTAGGGGTGGCAGCCATCAATCAATGGTGGAGGAGGTGGCAGTTCCCCATTGGCAAGAGGAAAGTAGTTCTAGCGTTGCCACGAGTCTCCTGGACAAGAATATTATCTGGATCAGGAGTAATATTAGCAGTGTGTCCTTCTTCCGTTAGGATTTAGAGAACGAAGCAAAATTTTTCTGGCTATTCAACGGATAATACGAATCGTTTCCCAGCAATGGAACCAAACTGATGATGCAAAAAACATTCGGATCAGCCCAAATTCAGCGACATGTTGTATCCTGTATGTTTAAATAGCCTGAAAAAAGAAGAATAAACATGTAAACAAAGTCGGAGCTTCACCGGCGAAGGCCCTCCGGCGTGAGAGTAAGTATTCGTGTGATGGAGAGAGAAAATCAATTGACAGAAGTTGAGAGCCAAAAGATGCGTTTCCAAAATATGTGAATTATTGCTTGTATTTATAGGTGTAGGATGTAGAGTTCATCATAACTTTACACAATCCTTGATTGATTAGGAGTAGAATTGCCTTTTAATTTGTCCGTATGCCTAGGAGGCATCTCCTCGACATGTGGTGCTGGTCGACGTGCATGGAGGCCGAGGAAGAGGGGAATGAGGATAGGAAAACCCATTTTCTTGTCCTATATGACGACCGAGGAGGCGTTGGTCGTCTTTTCACGGATGCCCTCATCAGCATTAGTAAGTGCCTTGGTCGGCGTTAGTAAATGCCTTGGTTGGCATATGTGAGCATTGTGGCATTAGTCGTGTTATTCGCTATGCTATATATAGGTCGACATAGTGGGAA
The DNA here is from genome assembly GCA_022495995.1 of Adenophora triphylla var. japonica. Taxonomy (NCBI): domain Eukaryota; kingdom Viridiplantae; phylum Streptophyta; class Magnoliopsida; order Asterales; family Campanulaceae; genus Adenophora; species Adenophora triphylla. Next base: position 188,513 of record JAFEMH010003691.1, read on the forward strand.
TGACGAGTAGGCATGACGAGAATAGGTAGGGAAGGCCCAATTCCTATGTCGTATTTGAGACTTGTATATATTATATTTTGGACCGAATCTATTGGGCCTTGACCGGTTATAACTTGCATTTGTATCTCGGTTTATACCGTTCGAGTTCGAGAAGTATTATTAATGGATAAGGACTTCCATTTTGTTCTAAATCAAAGTAAATGAAGACCTTTTTGGCCCTTTAAGAAATGTTAATCAAGAATTCACGACACCGTCTGTACCACTTTTTTATGTATCTAAAATATCACCTTCTTTCACCAAAGTGGTCTTGGCCCAATGGTATGTTGGTGGCCTCCCGAAGGGGAGGTCACCGGTTCGATTTCCCTCAAGGGGAGTTTCTGTGGTTTAATTCCTACCTTGGTTCAGGGTCGCTGGAGCCTCAGGCACATCCGTGCGGTTAAGGAACGGCATTCTTTGAGCATGTATCACTCAGTAATCTTGAGGGCTCCCTTGGGGCTCTGGATCCTCAGTAATCTTGAGGGCTCCCTTGGGGCTCTGGAGTATAAGGGAATGCTAGCAGGCTGCGTAGGCGCGTCCATGATTTACCTCCACGCATCTTGTGAGGCCGGTACCAGTGGTCAGGGATTAGTCCGCGAAGTGAGCGCAGGTATCAAAAAAAAATAAAAAATATCACCTTCTTTCACCCAAGAGTCGAGCGTTACAATTTCTTTTTTCATCTAAATTTTGGAGTAAATCAGCTTCTAATATTTCATTAGTAACCTTTTTAGGATTTTCGCTCGTCACAACATAAGTTTGAATTTCATATTTTATGTGAATGAAGATATAAATATCGTTTTTAGGATTTTCTCTCGTCACATAAGTTTGAATTTCAACTGCTCCTTTCATATTATATTGATGAAGTTTAAAGTGGTGAAAAGAGAAATAATAAGTACTTCCTCCGCTCCAAAATGTTTGTCCCATTTGACTTTTTTATTGAATTTTGACCACAAATTTATGAGAGATTAATCATGTTCATGAAATTCTAAAAGTTGTTGTTGATAATATTATTAATTGTGAATCAATAGAAATTTTTAGAATTTCATGAACATAATTAAATTGTCATATATTTGTGGTCAAAGTTCAACAAAAAAGTTAAATAGGATAACCATTTTGGGAGTGAGGGAGTAGAATAGAAGCAGTAGTTGGGATCAAACAAACTGAAGTTGAAATCTTACCAGAAATGTCAATCAATCACCACCAAATTCTCTCCTACTTCCATTTATTTAAACATTAAAAAATATTCAATCAAAGAAAAGAAAAGAAAAGTGATGAAAATGATTTGCTATCTTTGACAACCACAAAACTTTGCTTAGATTAGAAGGCAAGTAAACATGATAGCTTCATCATCATCCTCCTCGATCTCTACCCACTACAAATATATGAGCCCATTTTTTACAAATAATTAGCTGGAAACATTCACCTTTAATTATACAAGCTTTAATGTTTCTTCTTCTATAATGAGATAATATGGTACTTAAAACAATTCCACCAGATATACATTTAACATTGCTTTTAATTAAAGAAAATAACATTTAACATATTATTAAGGAAACTGGAACCATAATATTTGGGAATTACAACATTTTTAAAATTTTGCAAAATAAATAGATTAATTAAATCATTGTCAAATACTCGCTCCGTCTCACGTGAGTGTAGACCAAAATTTTGGACACAATAACTAAGGAATAATAGTATAATAAGTGCAAATAGGATAAGTAGAGGACAATTTTTCTTAGTTCATGCATGATTAATTTTAGGCAGGACAATTAGTTATTAAATCAGCCACATAGTTGTCATAGAATATACTCTAAGTTGTTTAGTAGAAGAAGTGGGATTTTCTCTCCTTCTAGCTCAATGAACCAATTATTTATTCAACTAATAAATACTTCTTCCGTCTTCTGTCAACAAATCCAATATTTATTCATCACATGATAAAGGAGGATTAAAAAAATAGAAAGAAAAAAAAAAGAGTATCTAATAAATAAAATAATTCACCCACTAATTCTTGGTCTATGTATTTATTCAAGCATATCGTATGATACAACACTTCATTAACTAACCCAAAACTTTAATAAACCAAAAACCTAAAAAAAACACACACACAAAGAATACATGAACACAAAAACACACACTAAAAACACACACTGACATGAAGCCACCACCTTCCTCCGCCTCTTCTTCCATCACAACCGTCGTTAGAAAAACCCGTCTCTCTCCTTACCTTTTCACCCTCCTAGTTTTCATATTTTTCGTCACCATTCTCTACGGCGAAGACTTCAGCTGCATATTCAGCCAACTCGACTCAACCTCACCCATTTCAGACGCCGGTAAGTACGAGGAAAAGTTGCCGTTTGCGATTGGGGAAACTGAGAAAGGGTGTGATGTGTTTAGTGGGAAGTGGGTTTGGGATGATTTGAACCGGCCACTTTACCAGGAATCGGAGTGTCCGTACATTCAGCCGCAATTGACGTGTCAAGAGCGTGGCCGGCCGGATAGAGATTATCAGTACTGGAGATGGCAACCCCACGGCTGTTCTCTCCCAAGGTCGGTCACCTAATTTTCTTTTTCTTTTTTATTTTGTTGCTCCTAACTTACTTACGCTACCTGCATTTTACTTCATAATCACACAAAATAATAAAGTTGTTATACTTCACATTCTTTGATGTACCAAAGGAGTCACGTACAACATTTTGATCCTCCACCCATTCAAATTACTTCTCGTGTCCCTCCCGTAATAAATGCGCCATTTTCTATTTTTGTTATGCATTGTCAACTATATCAAATTATAATTTTGACAAATAATTCATGAATATGTGGTTATCCTTCGCAAATTTATGTCAGATTGACTCTAGAAAAGGGAAATAAAATTAATTTTGTAATAACGTTGTTATTCGATAATAAATGTTATAGTTGACTTGTTAACTATTAAGAAATGTGTTTATATTTTTTTGTTTACGATGTCTCATACCAAAACCAGAAGACAACTTGTTTTGGTTGCTGCCCGGTAGTTCTCATATTTTATGATGGTTCACTTATCTTGTAAACCATGTATCGCTTCATCATATTTCCAATAATATTCAATTTGTTTCTGAATGAAAAAAAAAGAGCGGTCGAACTGTAAAATTACACTTTAGAACCATTCAAATCATATTAGAAAGTAACCGTTAACTTAGTTGATCAATAAAATTAAAGTGGGAAATTTACTTTGGATCAGGAAAAGTATTAGAAAAAAAAAAAAGCATGACACATAGTAATACTATGGAATGTAGGAGTACATGTTTTTAAAATTTATAGCAACTCCTATGGATATTTGATTGTTGGTATGCATATATGTCCGGCCGGCAGCCGGCTATCATGCCGGCCGCCGAGGTCAGTGCTCTTTACGATCAAGTTTGGTGGTTCCACTTGTTCGACGTGCGCATGGATTAGTTAGAGATCGTGGGTCCCCATCATATACTATAATTTTCTTTCTAGCTAGGAGTCAACCTGCTAAATTATCGTACCAATAACAAATAAAAAAGATAATGTTATACAAAAGCAAAATGCACCAATTGACCAAAATATTATTGAAATACTCCCTCCCTGTTCCGTTCGAAATTTCACCTTTTATCTAAATGGGTGTCCTGGTAGGTTTATTAATATTCTATTATACATACCCCACTTCTCATACTCACATTCATAAATTGTGAGACCCACTTATCATATTCACTAGTTTTTCCCCTCACATATTTAAATTGTGGGTCCCACTTGTCATACCCACTCACTTATTCTCTCTCACAATCATTTTCCACTGAACACTTTCCTTAAATTTTGTGTCACTCTCAAAATGATAAAGCTTGAGCTGGGATGGAGGGAGTATAATATTTTTTTTATAAAAACTGTTCTTCATGATTTTTTAAATCAATTATTATAAGATTAACTATAATTTAATATTTTTGTTAACTTTCAATGAAATTGATAAAAAAATATGGAGTAAAAATTAAGATGCGGTCAAAAATATTTTTTTTTCCTTCCTAATTATAGTTAATCTTATTGAATGCACCCGTTGAATATTTTTAACATGTTGTTTTGACAATTATATTTCTAACATGTTGTCACGAATATAATGTAACAGCTTCAATGCAACATTAATGTTGGAAACACTACGAGGAAAGAGGATGATGTTTGTTGGGGATTCCTTAAACAGGGGCCAATATGTTTCTATGGTCTGTCTTCTTCATTCCATCATCCCCGACCATGCTAAATCCATGGTTACCAAAGGCTCCCTAACTATTTTCACGGCCAAGGTAAAGACATGCTCGCTCGCGACTGAGTAATTAATTTCATTTTAATTTTAGACGCATAAAATTAATTTTGATGTACATTTTTCCATGTTCAGGAATACAATGCAACGATCGAGTTTTATTGGGCCCCATTCCTAGTCGAATCAAACTCAGACGACGCGGTGATTCACAGGGTATCGGATAGGGTTGTACGAAAAGGTTCAATAAATAAGCATGGAAAGCATTGGAAAGGAGTTGACATTATGGTGTTTAATACCTACCTTTGGTGGATGACTGGCCTTAGGTTTAAGATCTTGTAAGTTTATTATAAAACCCTATCTCTTGTAGTTTAAATTTTTCATAATTTCTTGATTTGATTTGACCATATTTGACTTTGATTCGAGCAGGCAAGGATCATTTGAAGATGAAGTAAAAGATATAGTGGAGGTGTCGACGGAGGATGCGTACCGAATGGGAATGAAGAGTATGGTGAGATGGGTCAAGAAGAACATGGATAGAAAGAAAACTAGGGTTTTCTTTACTAGCATGTCTCCTACTCATGCAAAGTAAGTATACACATTTTCTTTCTAATCATTCAAGTTGGCTATTAAAATTATAAGCTTGAATTCTTATAAGTAACGTTGTTACGTACTGACTCTATAAACACTTGATATGTACTGTTGGATCTCTATTTATCAGCTTAAGCTTTTACATCAGTTTTAACTTGACAGATCTCTTTTTGTTACAGGAGCGCAGATTGGGGAGGGGAACGAGATGGAAATTGTTATAATCAAACAACTATGATAGATGATCCGAATTACTGGGGCTCGGACTCAAGAAAAAGCATAATGCAAGTGATCGGAGACGTGTTCCGTAAATCAAGAGTACCGATTACGTTTCTTAACATTACACAACTGTCGAGTTACAGAAAAGATGCACACACGTCGATATACAAGAAGCAATGGAGTCCGTTGACGCCGGAGCAGATTGCGAATCCGGTGAGCTATGCGGATTGTGTGCATTGGTGTTTGCCAGGGCTTCAAGATACTTGGAACGAGCTTTTATTTGCCAAGCTTTTTTATCCTTGACAAAATTAATTGATTTTTCCATAACTTTGTGTACATAGAATAGAGTAATCATTCATGTTTATAATGACAATGTCAACGAGTGACTGTTTCAAAGAAACAAGGAGCCAACGATTATATTTGACATCATTCCTTAAAATTGGGATGACAACTCACACCCTAAAGCAATTATTATTATTTTTTAAGTTAAAAATCCATCCCTAACGACTGATCATTGAAAAAAAATTACTAAAGTTTTCTGATGATGCCAAGCTTTTTCAGGGTCAAGAGCGGTTCAAAAATATCTGGCTTGATATATTTGGTGGTTTATTGTACCTAGAACACAACACAAAAAAACACCGTTAAGGTCAAAGTTGAATGTTACTCCAATTCAGGCCCTCGGGTGTGAGAGTAAGAATACTGAGATATATAAGACGTTTGAATGTCTTGGAGTGTGTGTATGTGTTTAGGGTTTAGAGTAATATGACTTACTCAATATATTTGGAACTTACCTTGCCCAAGGGTGTTAGCAAAATTTGCAATTACAGAAGCAAAGAAATTACTAATAAAAATTACAGAACAGAAATATATAAACTGAACAGAAAATATAAACTGGAAATAAAGGAAAAAAATAGCAGCAACACGGTTGTGCACGAGCCCTGATGAATCAGTCTCCTTAAGACTTATTCGTCCCCTCACCAATAGTGCTTGAGACTGCCTTGGACGCGAGTCTCCCAGGATAGAACGTGCGGACCGGGGGCACTTTGCACCTCAAGTTCCCGGCGAATTGGCAGTGTGCCTAGACAATATCACCAAATGCAATATGCAAGGAGGCCAAACGAAGATAGAACAATATGCAGCAAAGAGAGAGTGAGAGCAGTTTGCAGGAAAAATTTCTGGTGTGTCAAATGATTTGTGAAGACTCCATTTTATAGATGCCTTGAATCAAAACTGCCAATTCCATCATAATCATGAAAATTATTACAATAATAATTTTGCATTTGATTACGTGATATGGGTCATTACAAGGAAGAATTTAAAATCGAATTAACTCGGTTTCGGTTTCGATTACAATGGGTAAATGGGAGTAAATTTCTCAAAATTCAATTTTCGAAATCAAAAATTTAGCAAAAGGTGGGCTTGCGCGAGTAGGCCATTTCGGAGCTACATTCGTGTCCGCAGGACGCGTACGCACATGAGTTCGGTAGCCCCAAGCCTATTTTGAACCATGATTTGCACCCCCTGCGCACCCGTGCGCGAGAGAGCCTCTATGCCACACACAATTACTCCTTACATAAAGTGTAGTAGTATTTAAACTATCTACCTTTCACATTCCCATTCAATGTGGGATAACTTCTTTTTCCCACTTCCAACCCATCATCTTTGAGCCTTAATATTTCATTCATCCATCAACCATTTTGGACAAATAAATATTCGATTTTAATGTTCTCATGGAGTAGAATACAAATCCATAATCAATTTGTTCATTTAACAAATAACCCATCTAGGAAATAATCTCAAATTTCCTTCACACACCCACTATTTTTCCAACAATCCCCACATGAAGGAAATAATGAGGAAATGGTGATAAAGTCAGACGGTTGACACTGCATAGGATAGGTAGGGGTTTGCCCTTTGAACCTTCCCTTGTAAAATATATTTACTCTACTCGCTCAATCGGTAGACACGATGTCCTTGAACTGTTCGGCTTTTTGTGTAGCCGATCATATACTTTACACGGGTATCTCCCTAACACACTTCAATTCTCATGACTATGTTCATTCACGGCCCTGAACATAATGCACAGTTACGTGAGAGGGTCTAAGAATTGAGCCTCACGCAATTCTCCTCGAAGCGGCCACACTTCTCTCTCACATAGGTGATTCCCGCTCGACATTTTCGAAGCGAAAGAATCATTAAAAGCAAGCTGCTTAACCTTTTCCTTTCGAGATGTCACTTAAGGAATGGGTTTGGGGATGACTCCCCCACAGTGACACTACAAGTCTTTTAACGAGTTAGGTTGTCCCTTTGAAAACCTAGATCTTGGGATCTCCAAGTCAACTAGGTGGGGTTTTCCACTTTGTGTTTAACTTCTAAAGAGGCTTTAGTCCCATTCCTAATGTCAAACGTTCAACTACCTCTTTTGTTAACCCTTTTGTTAACGGATCCACTAAATTATCCTTTGACTTCACATAGTCAATAGATATGGTACCAGTAGAGAGTAGTTGTCTTATGGTATTATGTCTACGACGTATATGTCTAGACTTACCATTATACATATGACTTTGTGCCCTACCAATTGCAGATTGGCTATCACAATGTATACAAATTCTTTGGCACAGGCTTTGTCCACTTTGGAATATCTTCTAAAAATTGGCGCGGCCATTCGGCTTCTTCACCACACTTGTCTAATGCTATAAACTCGGATTCCATAGTGGATCGGCTATAACAATGCTGCTTAGAAGACTTCCATGATATAGCAGCACCGGCTAATGTGAATATATATCCGCTCGTGGACTTAGAGTCTTTGATATCTGATATCCAATTAGCATCGCTATATCCTTCAATTACAGCTGGATGTCTAGTATAGTGTAATCCATAATTACGAGTATATCTTAAGTACCTTAGTACTCTCACTATACCCTTCCAATGTTCCTTCCCAGGATTACTTGTATACCGACTCAGTTTGCTTACAACATATGCAATATCTGGTCTTGTACAACTCATTAAGTACATTAGACTTCCAATGACCCTCGAATACTCTAATTGAGACACAAGTTCGCCTCGATTTTTCGTTAAATGTAGGCTTGTGTCAATTGGAGTATTTGCCGTTCTATTGTCATCCTTGTTAAATTTCTCAAGAATTTTATCCACATAATGAGATTGACTTAGTACAAGTCCATCGGATATTCTAGAAATTTTCACACCCAGGATCACATCCGCTACACCCATATCCTTCATGTCAAACTTCGAGTTCAACATATTCTTTGTGGATTTAATCATTTTATCACAGCTTCCTATGATAAGCATGTCATCTACGTAAAGACACAAAATAACATAGCCATTTTCAGTGCTTTTAACATAGACACATTTGTCACATTCATTGATTTTGAATCCACTTTCAATCATGGCTTGATCAAACTTTTGATGCCCTTTGTTTTGGTGCTTGTTTGAGGCCATACAATGACTTCACTAACTTGCACACTTTATTTTCTTGCCCTGGAGCGAGAGAATCCCTCGGTTGTTCCATGTAAATCTCCTCTTCTAAATCTCCATTTAGAAAGGCGGCTTACATCCATTTGATGTACTTCAAGATTTCGCAAAGCGGCAATTGCAAGTACAATCCTAATAGACGTAATTCTCGTAACGAGGAGAATACGTGTCAAAGTAATCAAGACCTTCCTTTTGTACGTAACCTTTTATTACAAGTACGGCCTTATACTTATCAATGGTTCCATCGGCCTTCATTTTCCTTTTAAAAATCCACCTATATCCTAGTGTTTTACTTCGGAGGAAGATCCACTAGTTCCCAGTGTGATTTTGTAAAATGGAATCAATCTCACTTTTGATGGCTGCTTTCCACAAAGGTCCTTCCGAAGAGCTCACGGCCTCTTTATAACTTTGTGGTTCACTTTCAAGCATGTAGGTTATAAAATCCGTTCCATAGGATTTTTCTATCCTACCTCGTTTGCTACGTCGAGGTTCTACCTCCGCTTCATCATTTTCATGATGATTTTCTTCTCCTACTTCTTCTTCTATTGAATCAAACGTCCGTTTAGATGAGCTTGCCTCATCTCTTTTACACGGAAACACATTCTCAAAGAAAGAAGCATTTCTTGATTCCATTATAGTATTCTTGTGTATATCTTGAATTTTCGATTCATGAACAAGAAATCTATAAGCACAATCTGTTTTGTGCATATCCAATAAATATGCAATCAACGATCTTAGGACCAACTTTCACCCTTTTAGGTGGAGGTACAGCTACCTTCGCAAGACACCCCCACACTCGCAAGTATTTATAACATGGTGCTCTTCCATGCCATAATTTATATGGGCTTTTGTTTAGTTTCTTTCGAGGTACCTTATTTAACACATAATTTGCCGACAACACGGCTTCTCCCCACATGTTAGAAGGTAATCCCGAACTTATCAACATGGCATTCATTGCTTCTTCCAATGTTCGATTTTTTTCGTTCGGCAACACCGTTTTGTTGGGGTGTATAAGGTGCTTTGTGGTTACATGTTTAATTCCGTTTTGAGCACAAATTGCCTCAAATGGAGACTCATATTCCCCACCACGATCACTTCTTAGCACCTTAATTTTCCGGTTTAATTGATTCTCAACTTCATTTTTATAGAGAATAAACTTCTCTATAGCTTCATCTTTACTTTTGATAAGATACACATAGCAATATTTTGTGCTATCATCAACAAAAGTTAAGAAGTACTTATTGCCACCACGTGATTGTGTTGATTTAAAGTCACATAAGTCCGTGTGAACTAACTCGAGTGGTTCACTATTTCTTGTTATTGAATGGAATGAAGATTTTGTAAATTTTGCTTCAACACAAGGTTCACATTTGTGTTTGCAATCAACTTTAAATTTTGGTATATAGTTCAAGTTAATTATTCTACGAATAGCATCATAATTAACATGTACTAATCTACCATGCCACAAATGGGAAGACTCAAGCAAGTAAACGGAAGAATTATTCATTTCATTAACTTTGGGCTTAGTAGCCATTACATTCGGTTTCACTACCATAACACTAAGCTTAAACATCCCATCATTCACATAACCTTTTCCTACAAACATTCCATTCTTGGACAAAGTGACAACATCGGACTCGAACACAATACGAAAACCATGCTTAATTAAAAGCGAGCCGGACACCAAGTTCTTCCGGATATCGGGCACATAAAGTACATTGTTGAGAGTCAATTCCTTGCCGGATGTCATCTTCAAAACCACCTTCCCTTGACCTTTGATGTCGGAAGTGGCCGAATTCCCCATAAACAACTTTTCGCCATTTTCCATAGCTTCAAAAGTACTAAACATGTCTTTGTTGGAGCACACATGTTTAGTAGCACCGGTGTCAATCCACCATTGATTTGGATTCGAACCCACCATATTCACCTCGGAAACTACCGCCGCAAGGTGCATATCGGACACATCTCTAGCAATGTCATCTACCACGTTCACTTCACGAGCCTTCTTAGGAGCCCTACATGTTGACGCCTTGTGGCCTTCACCACCACAATTGTAACAAGTTCCTGTGAACCTCTTCTTGGAAACCCCACCTTGAGGCTTCAAGTTGAACGACCTTCTAGTTGTTTCAACCTTAGCTTTACCTTTGCCTTTGCCTTTGCCTTTGGAGCTTTGGCCATGCTCCACCACATTAGCTTTGGCCACACTTGGGTTAAACTTTTTCTCGGCAACTCTATTGCCTTCCTCAATGCTAAGCCGAAGAATGAGCCCTTCAAGATTCATCTCCTTTCGCTTATGCTTCAAGTAGTTCTTAAAGTCATTCCAAGCTGGAGGCAACTTTTCAATCATTGCAGCCACTTGAAAACTCTCACTAAGAACCATGCCCTCGGCATCAATCTCATGATAAATTGTTTGCAACTCATCAACTTGAGTTTTCACGGTCTTAGAGTCCACCATCTTAAAATCAAGGAAACGGGCAACAATAAACTTCTTTGTTCCCGCATCCTCAATTTTATACTTGTGTTCCAAGGACTCCCATAGTTCCTTAGCATTCTTCTTCCCTCTATACACATTATAGAGAGAATCAGACAAGCCATTAAGAACATAGTTCTTACAAAGGAATTCCCCATGTTTCCAAGCATCAACCGCAGCCACGGTTGTCACATCCGTCTCATTCTCAGCCACAACTGGCATATCTTCTTTCAGATACTTAGCCAAATTCAGAGTGGTTAAGTAGAAAAACATTTTCTGTTGCCACCTCTTAAAGTCGTGGCCAACAAATTTTTCAGGCTTTTCAGCATGGGGGGTTGAGATATGCACTGTATGAGGATTAGTCACAATAGAAGTGCCTTGAGAACCCAGGCCATTTCCGGTTCCAGTTTGGGTTCCATTCACGGTTTCGGTTCCAGCTTTGTTTGTCTCAGTTGCCATTTCTGAAACAGAAGCAGATTATTAGTCTGAATGGTTTTCAGTAACTCCTTCCCTTCTGTAGGAATAAGTCTTAAGATTGTTAGCAAAATTTGCAATTACAGAAGCAAAGAAATTACTAATAAAAATTACAGAACAGAAATATATAAACTGAACAGAAAATATAAACTGGAAATAAAGGAAAAAGATAGCAGCAACACGGTTGTGCACGAGCCCTGATGAATCAGTCTCCTTAAGACTTATTCGTCCCCTCACCAATAGTGCTTGAGGCTGCCTTGGACGCGAGTCTCCCAGGATAGAACGTGCGGACCGGGGGCACTTTGCACCTCAAGTTCCCGGCGAATTGGCAGTGTGCCTAGACAATATCACCAAATGCAATATGCAAGGAGGCCAAACGAAGATAGAACAATATGCAGCAAAGAGAGAGTGAGAGCAGTTTGCAGGAAAAATTTCTGGTGTGTCAAATGATTTGTGAAGACTCCATTTTATAGATGCCTTGAATCAAAACTGCCAATTCCATCATAATCATGAAAATTATTACAATAATAATTTTGCATTTGATTCTGTGATATGGCTGTTACAAGGAAGAATTTAAAATCGAATTAACTCAGTTTCACTTTCAGTTACAATGGGTAAATGGGAGTAAATTTCCGAAATCAAAATTCAATTTTCGAAATCAAAAATTTAGCAAAAGGTGGGCTTGCGCGAGTAGGCCATTTCGGAGCTACATTCGTGTCCGCAGGACGCGTACGCACATGAGTTCGGTAGCCCCAAGCCTATTTTGGACCATGATTTGCACCCCCCCCTGCGCACCCGTGCGCGAGAGAGAGCCTCTATGCCACACACAATTACTCCTTACATAAAGTGTAGTAGTATTTAAACTATCTACCTTTCACATTCCCATTCAATGTGGGATAACTTCTTTTTCCCACTTCCAACCCATCATCTTTGAGCCTTAATATTTCATTCATCCATCAACCATTTTGGACAAATAAATATTCGATTTTAATGTTCTCATGGAGTAGAATACAAATCCATAATCAATTTGGTCATTTAACAAATAACCCATCTAGGAAATAATCTCAAATTTCCTTCACACACCCACTATTTTTCCAACAAAGGGGACAAAGGTCTTCTATTTATAGGCAATGGAGAGGTGCTTGTTGATGTAAGCAATGAGATCAGCCCTAGGGGGCACTTTGGTATTTGACTATCTACACGTGTCTGCAGCTAATTGGCCCTGTCAGGGAGGGAACATTGACTGCAGAGGGGGCATGGCTGAAAGGGACATGAGCCGTGTATATGGCTTGGCGCATTAAACGAAATAGTAGGCGTCTGACTGAGCCGCATTAAATGCGTGATGGGGGAGCCGGCAACTTGCATGTCAGAGCCAGTAAGCTAACGTGCTCAGTAAGGCTTGACATTAACCGGGAGGCAGGAGAGATAACCGGGAGGCAGGTATGAGCCCGCGGTCAACATCTTGGGCGCGGTCAAAGGTATTTGACGCGGGCACGGATGGAGCGGTCATACCTCCTGCGGGCACAGATCTAGCGGTCATACTTCCTGCGGGCACCGATCTAGCGGTCAGGATCCCTCCGGTCTTGGATTAGGAGGATGTGGAGAAGAGCGCGGTCTTGACCTCAAGGGTCTATCTGTCCGCGGTCTTGACTCCAGCGGTCTAGGGAATGCCACGTCACAGGTTCCTTGGACCAGACCGAGCGTGGGCCCGGTCCAGCAGGTTCGGGCTCATCAATGGCCCCTAGCTCCAAGTGTGATTATTTATGGTCTGAGCGAGGAGGTACTAGAAGCTCGGTTGGATCAGACCGCTGCGTTGGCGAGCACCAGTGTTGACGTTTTTTGTTGGTTGTTGCTTTGCCTTCTGGGCTTATAGGCACATTCGGGAAGCACAGATGGGAGACACGTGGCCCCATGCATGCTGTGCCTCCCGGTTAGCAAGTGGGCCCCTTGGCATATGAAAAGACGGGGCGTGGTACGTACGGGGGTACGTGTCAGTCATCCAAGGGGTGCCATTAATGCAAAATGGGGAATTTTTTGAATTTTCAAACGTTTGGAGACGGTTCGTGGTTCGAGGAGTGGTTTGTGGGCTAATTAATACGGGTTAAACCGGTTAGCCTGTATAGGTAGGCCTTATAAATACCAAACCCTTAAACCTCAAACCCTTTTTACCGTCTTCAAACCTTCAAAGAGCTTAGAGAGAGAATTTTTTGCTGCGAATTCCGTGTTTGTGTTCTTCGAATCCAACCCTCAAGCTTTTCCTTTTGTAAGTGATTTTCTTGGTGTTTTCTTCTTCTTCTTCTCCTCTTTCTATTTCTTTGGGTTTTGAATATGACCACTCGCGAATTTGGACCCCGCCGTCCCACAGAACTAGGGGATGAACCACTTCGGACCTTTTTGCCGTTTGTAAATGGACGGGGGAATATTTAGGAAGGTAGGATTGGGGTGGCTAAGGCTGTCCCTGCTGGGCTTTATGTATTTTTGTGAGAAATCCCAATGGGGGCCGTTTGTCCCACCCCGATTGTGGGAGGCCAAGAGAAAATATATATTGAACCGCGATGTACTGGTGTTGGGGGATACTAGTAGGTTAAGAAATTTTGTTATGGGGGTTTTGTGCAGGTTTCCCCGCGAGAGAGAATCGGCCTTGAACGCCGTTTAACTTGTGAGGAGAGCAATTCGTGTCCCTGACGAGATAACTGACTGGGAAAAGTGTGAACAGATGGACCCCGAGCAAGTTAATGAGACGCGGGCACAGGATTTTGGGGATCTGTCTGATGCCTTGGACGTTCTCCCCTTGAGGACAATTTTTCCCAATGTGCCCGCGGCCCCTGAGCCAGAGAGAATTGAACTAAGTAGCAGTGAGGAGCTTGAGCCTCTTAACTTTGAGGTGACCGGAGGCGGGTAGAATGAACCTGAGGTGGCCCACTCTAGGGGTTCCTCCACTGGTCTCTTTGGCTCCGTGAGCTCGGAGACCGAGGAGGATAATCGCGAGCAGGCATACTGAATGGCTGCGGGCATCGCTCAGAGGGCCATGGAAATTGTAGATGCCTTTGAGGACTCTGACTCCGAGGAGGAGATAGTTGTGGCCCCTGCCTGGAATAAAGGCAAGAGTCTAGCTGCTGAGGTGAATCCTGGCCGTGGCCGCAAAAAAAAAGCCAAGGAAGTGGCTACCATTGACTGGGAGGAGGAGATATATGTGCTGTACAATGTTGACCGCAATGCCTTCCGCGTCCGCACCCTGGGCCATGTTCAGATAAAGGGGAAAGACAAGTTGCGGCCAGAAACCATAGCTGACGTCCGCGAGGACAATAGGGCCTGTGTTTTTTATGGTGCCCAATTTGAGAATGGTCTGAGGCTGCCCCTAGATCCTTTCTTCTACTTTTTTCTGGAGTTCAACAGTTGCCTCCCCATGCACCTGACTCCCAATGCCATTAGGGCTATTGTTTCCTTCATAGCGGTTTGTAGATTCCTGGGCTATGAACCTACCCTTGCCGGGCTTTATGCTTATTACCAGAACCAGATCAGCCATGGTAATCTGAGCTTGAAGGCTAAGAATTATTCTGTCCGGACCTTCTCTCCTCCCTCGAATAAATTTGACCAGTGAAATCAGAGGGACATCCTGGTCATAGAGTCTAGGTTTGGATGGCCTTTCTCAAAACCTTCGAATCCAGTCCCGATGAAGGTGTCCGCTAAGAATTATCCCAACCCAGCTCCCTCCGAAAGAATGCGCATTGCCTTGGAGAGCTACCTGGCCAACTATCTGGACAGTGGGGAGGAGCCCGTATACGACGTGGGTGCCATTGTTAAATCTGAGCCCCTATTAATCTACTCGGGGGTGGCTCCTCGCAGGGAGGGCGCCCCACATGCCCCCAGAGTAGAAATAGAGCCCATGCCCCTTGACCCTGATTGGAGGGTGCACGAGCATTATCAGTTAGGCCGATTGTAAGACCTGCATGGTGGGCGCTGAATGCGAGCCTCCAGAACTAATTGGTCTCTGACTCCTTATAAATCTGTTGCAAATTTATCTTGCTTTCGATTTTTTTGAACTGTCTTCTAACCATTTTCCTTTCCCTCCAGAGTAGATCCAGAAGAGTATAATTTTTGATGGTCCCCCCTAAGCCCCGCTCAGATGAAGGCCAAGAACCTTAAGGCCAATAAGGAAGCTGCCGTGAGGAGGCAGACTGAGATGGGAGGGATCCCGGGCAAGGATAAAGGTGTGCCCATTGTTAGCAGGAAGACCGGGGAGTCTCTGACCAGCTCCAAAACTATCCCCACAATCGGGGAGCTGCCTCCACCCCAAGGGGTCCTCCTCCTGCAAATGTTGTCCGGGCATCCTCTCCTGGCCGCACAATTCCTTCCGGGCATAGCAAGGAGCCCAGGAAGAGGAACGAAAGAGACGGGGAGGTGGGGCATGGACAAAGAGGGTCCAAGCTTCAGAAAATCGGGGACGCTCCCCTTCTGGCTACCACTGCCTCCGCCGCTATCTCCTCCACTGCTCTCCCCGTAGGGGGCACCCTTTGCTCTGTCTCCTACCAGGTGGCCCCCCTGACTACCCGCGAGGAGACTCTGGCCATCAGGAAGAAGCTGTCTGATGTGCCTGCTGTGACCGGGGTTGACATATATGCCCAGAATGCCAATAATTCCCTGTTGGGATTGGCTTAGTCAACCGCCTCTACTCTCCGGACTTCTACCAGAACGTAGTTGTCAAGGAGAATGCCTCTGCCCTGGTTGGGGATATAGGCCTTGCCCTTACTGAGGTTTGCACTTGTTTCACTTTTTCTCTTAACCATTGTGAGCTTCTGAATTTTTCTAACTCTTGATCTCTCTCCTCGAAGGCGGGCAACAAGGCAATGAGGTTGCGGGAGTGCTGCGATGATTTGGCCGCCGAGGTGGATGAGAAAGTCAAGATCCTGGCGGTCAAACTTCGCGAGCAGGGAGAGTTGGAGGAGAAGGTCCAGACCCTGAACTCCCTCCTTGAAGACAAGGAGAAAACCCTCTCCACTAAGGAGGCTGATCTGAAGGGTTTTCAGGAGGGTTGACGGAGGTGGAGGAGAGCTTGAGAAAAGCTAAGGGGGAGAGGGATGAGCTTCGGGGCAAGAGAGCGGAGTGGGAGCCAAGGAATGCCGAGCTGTGCAAAAGGGTGGAGGCATCCAAAACCACCATCTCTATTCTGGAGGCCAAGGTTGATGAAATCTCCGAGCAGCTGCTCCCCCTTAAGCAGTTTCAGTTGGAGAGGGATGCTATGCTGCTCGCTGCTCGGAAGGAAGCAGTGGAGGAGTATAAGAACTCCGAGGAGTTCAAGACCTGGCTGAATGATGAGAATCTGGCTCAGTACGAAGCCGGTGTCCGGACACAGATCCAGAACTTCGCGGCCACGGGCAAGTTCTCCGTGTAGCAGTTGGCCGTGATCGGCTCACTGGTTTCTACTGATACGGAGTGCCTGCCCGGGCATGCGTTAGTTCCTTTGTCCGAGGACGAGGTCAAGGGTTTGGAGCTGGCCGCAGCGGCCTCCTTGCCTCCTGTGGCCAAAGTAACTGCCCTTGGCCTGATTGCTGAGGTGGATGCCCTGAGGTTCGGGGACGAGGCGCTACCTTTGGGGGATGCCCTTGTTCGCGTTCTTCCAAATGGGCCTGCCATTGTAAGTGCTCCAATTTGAGCCGTTAGTATTTTCGTTAGAAAATTAACGAAAGTTTTAACATTTCTAACATTTCTAACAAACCCTAACCTTTCTAACAAAGCAAGGGTAAAGTGGGCATTGCCATTTAAAGTTAAACCAAGAAAAGAATCTCAAAAAGCAAAAGAAATTGGAAAAATCCGAATTAGGCAAGTTGAAAAACAAACTGCTGTAATTTTTTGAATAATATTCCTCCTGTCCAAAAGCCAGCACTGCAGCAGATGAACAGTGCACGCTGACGATACCCTCCGCGCGGATAGGATTGCCTCTCACAGGGTACTATAAATTAAACCCTCCTCTCTCAGTTTACACAACACATTTTACACACAGAAGCTGCATTTTGGCGAAAATTAGAGAGAAAACAGTGGGAATCCTTAGATTGCCACCATTTTCTCTTGAACCTTTCCCAATTTCACTTCAACCATTCTCATATCACTCTTAAACACACCAAGCTCAAGCTTAAAACACTACTCAAGAGGAATATTAGGGAGAAAACATAGAGGACTTAAGTGTTATCTACTTGTTTTCTCTTTGATCAACTCTATCATCAAACCCTAAACACATTCAAGCCTTGAATCCACCCAAACACAACTCCAAAACACCAAATCTTGATACTCCTCAAGTCAAACACCAAATCTTGATACTCCTCAAGTCAAATTCCAAGCCTAGGAAGATAGGGTGTCACCATTGGTAAAGCCCTCCTTCTCTAAACCCTAAAATTCCCTTTTAATCTCTTGTTCATCTTGTTCTTCTTATTTTGATTTGCTTTATGTCTAATTTAACTTAAGTTTTGACCCAAGATGGTCATCTTGAAGTTCATCTTCATGAATGACCATCTCAAATGGTCCACATTTTAAATCTCTAGTTGATTTGTCTCTTTAATTTCATTTCTACAAAATATCCCCTTTCCCTTTGCAAAGGATATGTTTAAACCCCATAAATTCCCCAAGGATGACTTGAATATGATAACCACTTAACAAAAAGTAGTGGTATCAAGTCTAGGGATGAAAATGGGGTGAACATAGATGCAAGTCCCCCAAAAATCACATTTTCCCTCAAGAACATCTTGCTGTCCAGTAGCATTGTTCTGAGACCTCAGTCCATTTTCCTATTTTTTAGACCCAGTAAAACTTGGAATTGGGTGTTGACCACAAAATACTTTTTGTATCCAACATCCATATCTTTCCATAAATATTTTTATTTTATTTTTTGAGTGAGTAAAAATCCCTTTTTCAATTTTTCTTTTAGAGGCCAGTTCATCAGCTTCTGGAAATCCAGATTTCACATCTGAGATTTCCAGAAGGTTTTGACCCCTCAAATTACTTCAAAAATGGAAAGTTCCTTTGCAGAAACCCTATTTAGGGTGTTTTAAGCAACTTTCATTCTCGGACTTTCCCCATATTCTGAGGTTTTGAAGCCTTTAAGTCCATTTCAAAGTCAAGGGTCAACTGCCTTCTTTCATTCTGGCAGAATTACTTTTCAAATCCAAAAATCTTTTGAGTGCCAAGACTCAATCCAAAAATCATACCAAAAATCTTGGGGATTGTTCAAAGTCTTATAAAGAGTTACCCATTTTTGTTTTTCTCAGTTTCAACTCATTTTGGTCAAAACACACACACACACACACACACACACAACAAAGGATTTCAAATGTTTGGAAGACTCGTTTTACGAGGCACGCCGGGTGCACACTAACGTCCTTCCCGGCGCGTAACGTGACCTCCGAACCTAAATTTCTGATCTCGGGCATTTTTCAAAGTTTTGGCCCTTAAAATAAAAATGGCGTGGCGACTCCGTTTGATTTTCACAAAAAAAATCGGGTACATCACAGTGGCGACTCCGCTGGGGACTAAATAAGTTTTATCTTTTTTTAAAAAAAAAGAAAAACTTTTGAGGGTCAAGCTTCCGTCCCGACATTTGAAATCCTTTGTTTTGTGTGTGTTGATTTTTGCACATTTTTCGTGTTTGTTTTGGCCGCCTCGGAAAAAGTCAAAATTTTGACTGTCGGAAATAATGTCCCTAACCGTTGGAATTTTTGTGCTTATGTGCTTATGTGTTCATAAAATTTTAAAAAAAAAAATTTTCAAAAAAAAAAAAAGATTTTTCAAAAAAGAAAAGTTCCAAAAAAAAAATCATGCATCATGCTTTTTAAGACACATAAAAATCTCTATTTTACTCAGAAAAGAAGATAGACTGCTTGCACACTACGCGCACGTGGCCTTACACTGCACACTACGTCCCTAACTCGGGGAAATCCTTGTCGCGGCCCGTTTGGTCTTATTACGCCTCTCGGTGCAAGCACAGGACTACCCAAACATCCCATGGAGCCTCGTGTCGACCATGCACTTGTCCGTGACACACTTTGTCCGAGACCCGGTTGGTTTTTAGTTTCGTTTGTGTCATGCCCTGTCTGTGTATAGACCTTTCCTTTCAAGCCTTTGTCGGCATACCGACTCAATATCTTTCGGGGACCCTAATCAGTCGAAGCTCTGCCGGTTTTCCGCCGCAGACTTTGACCAAGATATTGACCGGCGCCTTGACTTCGGCTCTGACTGGCACAAATTATACACTGACTCCCAGCATTGACACTGAGTCATCAAGGATTAATGACCATTCCATGCCTAATTACGGCTTAACTGACGACAAGTCAAGATTAATCGTGGACATTTATCAGTCCAAATCATGCTGACTTTTTGTCGAGCTCTCGGACATGATCTTGACTTTGACGTCAGCTTTGTCCGTAATTTACATCAAATGCTCATTAAAACTCGATTACCCGCCAGACTTTTAGGATCGTTTTTCTTTCGGTCGGTGGGACCCGCTTGCCCTATAAGACCCTCGCCCGGGGCTGTCCACCCTGGGAGGTCGAAATACAGGTGGAATACGAGGGGCTTATAGACGTAGTGACGGGGCCCACTGATCCAGGAATCAGAGTAGTTTGCGAAAAAAGAAGAGCAATCTTTTCCAACCGATTAGGTTAATAAAACATGTTTTAAGTAAACAAGAACAAATAACTGCATGTTGCACGAGCCCAAAGCCCAAACACCTACCCTCCTTCAAATCCCACCATCTGAACCCTTGTGTCTTTCCCCCGCAGCTCCGCACAAAGCTTGGTTTCGGGCACCGGGTCACCGTTTGATCAGTTGGGAAGAATCAAGCGCGTCGTCAGCTTCACCGCCTTTTCCGACTCCGGGTTTCAGAATGTCTGCATCAGCTGGTAAAGATGGGGACAACGTCACCCCGCCCCCCGGACTCCTCAAACAGAACAGCAGTGGAATCAGTTAGCCGAGCAGATGAGAGTGCGACAAGAAGCACAGCTGAACAGCCTTATGGAGGCTATTAAGAGCCACGGTTTGGCCGCCAGTCTCAACCCAGATGGCACCTTCACTGTGGAATAAGAGGAAGACCTCAATCCCGCTCTTGGTCAACCCGACTACTCCAGGATGCCACCACCAACCTCCTTCGGTACTACCGGAACCCATGCCCCTCGATCTGCAGGTCGAGACCCTTTGGATCCATGCGGCTGACGGGACGAATCGGTTCAGCCTCCCGGTGGGGGCAAAGTCGATACGGAATGTCCTCTCATGGTTGGGGATACCCCGGAATGCCACGACTAATTGGAATCCCGCCTCGGTTTGGAACCGATCAATCCAGGCCTTCACAACAATTCAAAGGGCCACTGACAGCGGTTTGGCATGTCGCCACGCAGTTCGGGGCCACGGTCGAGCCCTCCTCGGAACGATGCTAGTTCAAACCCATTTCTCACTCGGGGACCAATGGGTTGCAAGCCCCACCCGGTTTCATCAAAATCACCGGGACCACAGTATCCTCTCGGTTATGCATCCTCGCCACAACCGGCCATGCAATTCAACAACCGGGGACGGCGGCCCGCACTTAAGCCTACTTATGGGCCTCGCTCCAGAAATCCAAGCCATCTGGCTACCTCGAATCTGCCTCCACCTTCTCTGCCGATTGGAAGCCAACGGCAAGTCGCTGGGTTCTATCCCTTTTGCCCAAGCTCCTACCTACACTCCCCGGGGTAATTTGGGCCAAGGACGGGTTTTCACCCATGCTCCGGGATATGGTATTCCTTCCACCAACGCACCACCAACAGCTAGTCCTCTTCCTAGCTCAAATATCGGCTCAGGAATTCCCGATCCACCTTTGGATCCCCAATTGGCTTGGTTTATGGAGCAACACAAGGAAATGAAAGCACAGATTGTTGAATTGACCGCCAAAAAGAACACTGCTCTTCGGCCTACAGATCCCGACTCGATTGTCCCCCTGCCTCACAAGTTTGTGATGCCCACTCTCGAATTGTTTGACGGGAGTGCATGCCTAAAACTCACTTGGACACCTATACTTTGGCAATGAAAGCTAAGGGATGCACAAACCAGCAGTTGGCCGATTACTTTAGTCTCTCTTTGAAGTCAGGGGCTTTGAAATGGTTTTTCCGATTGCGGCTGAAGCTAGGGCTACTTGGGAACAGTTACCGGTACTTTCACGAGATAAGTATAAAGCCAACTAGGAATGGGAGACAAACAGAGTTGACACACAAACAACGATGCGGCGCCCTAATGAGAATATTGGGGATTTCTATAAGAGGTGGAACTTAAAGCTCGGTGAAATGGCCATTCCTCCCTCGACGAGGAGCGAGTTAGACATCTTTCGGTCATGCTTGAAGCCACATTTGAGAGCTTCCCTCGGCCACTTCCCCTACGGCGACTTGCGTGCAATGGTTAATTCGGGGCTAAGTTTGAAAAGGCTTACAATCAGCAGCCACTGCTGCCGCACCCGCCTACGAGATATCGGGCTCCTCCTCCAACACTACTCTCGCTTTCGCTAAAGGCAAAGAGGCGATCGGCTACGCGGGACGGGGGCCAACAATGCCACTTCCTTTGTTCCCAAGAAGCCTGATGCATCCAGATCCCGGCTCCAAGACTTGAGAAACCTTGGGATGCCTTTAAGTGATATCTTTAGAGGATTGGTAAAAGAAGGTTTGCTCCGGCCTTTGGATAATTATCAGCCAAGAAACCCCAACGCTCCTTTGGATACCTCCAAGCATTGTGCCTTTCATCAGTACCATGGGCACCTGACGGATGATTGCGTCCCCTGAAAAAGGCCATTCAAGGGTTGATTGAGCAAGGGAGGTTAGAGATGCCTGAAGGGCCTAATACTATCAATAACCCGCTCCCTAACAACATGAGTGTCAACATGATCGAGTTTGGTGGTTCAAGCCTTGTGGGCATAATGGAATTTGACTCGCCCCTTGTGAGGTCGTTGAATCAGCCATCGCAGGCGATGAAAGTGTTTGGATTAAGAAAGAGATTGCCAAGGAAATCCTGATGGAAAGATCTGCAATAGCTCCCGTCTCCAGCGTCGAAGAATAGATGCATGGTTCAACAGCAAAGAGCGGCTAGACTGGGGGCTACCTATCTTTAAAATAGTCTTTTGAGTCAACCTTCGTAGGGTCTAGTACTTTTCTTTCACCTAAGTCCTTCCTGGACATTTGTCGTTGTAGTCCATTTTGGACATAGTGGTTAAATGCCTAACTTTTAATATAAGTCTTTTTCTCTTCTTGCTAGACTCGAGACATCACTTGCGCACCCACGTTACACTTAATTGAAATGGTTTTATCCAAAATGATCACTTGTGCTGCTCAACCACTAATTCTTTGAAATGATTAATATTTAAATTAATCGGAGTGAGAAAATCAATTGATATCCTTCCCAAATTGGGGCTTACCAACTCCCCATCTTGCATCTCATATGCTCACATCCCTTTCATCATCATCCCCTCGTTGCTCGATGAATTTGCATGGATCTTTTCTCATTTAAAGCTTAAGCAAGCAATGAAGACTTAATCTCGTTTAGGTCATCCGGTAGGGATTGCGGTTGAAGCCTTTCACCGATAGGAAAGCCATTACCTCACCCTCACTAAACACTACCCTTTCATTTCAAGATCGGCATGTTTTGAAACCCTGTTTAGCCATCACCTTTGCTCCTTATTGAGAGAAGTTCAAGCAACGCCAAAGAAGTTAGCTTCAAGAGTCGGCGATAGATAAAATGTTCACGTTGTGAAGGAAGGAAAGATAATTCTCAACTCCTCAAAGAGGCCTTCCGAATTCTCAAAAGAAGGATTTTAAAATCCTCACAATCTCGGATATAATTCCAAGCTCCTCAGGAAGCCTTCCAAAACAAAAAAAAAACAAAAAAAAGAAGAACTCAAAAGTCCCCGACTTCTCAAGAAGCTCTCCAATGATCAAAAGGAGCCTGAATTCTCGCAAGATCGCAAAAGGTTGTCGATAGCTCGGACTTCCTCTCACCATTACCCTAAATCAATCCTAAGCCATCCTCTCGATTTTAGAGGATACTCCCATTACCCTCGCCTTCGGCCAAAGTCAAAATTTGACCTCTCATTCTTAGAGGCAATTAATCTTCCCCGCCATAGATTTCCCAAACACATCCCTAAAAGCCAACCTCTTATCTTTAGAGGTTCAGTCAGCAAAAGGCCCAGCCGACCTCTCATCTTAAGAGGTCACAACTTTCCAAATCACCCGATGGCCGATCGAAGCCCGGAAACCCGGCTACGGTCCTTACCGGATAGTAATTTCGGGAGCTAAATCAAATTAATGCTTCATTGCTTGCTTAAATTGGAGCCAAATCCATCTCGGCTCAAATGATCAAAGATTGTGCAAATTCAAGTCTGATTCATTCGACATTTCATGTGAGCATATTTCATTTCTCCTCCACAAACACTTGCCGTGGATGTCCCACTGGGGGCTTCGCATCCGTGTCTTTCATGGACACTCTAAGGGGATATGTTATTCAATCCTCCAAATCCTCAAAATCCCCAAAGGTCCTCAGACCCTCGAATTTCAACATTCGTTCTCTTTTCATTCGGGATAGGCCCGAACTACGGCGACCTGAGCTCTTCATAATGGAGGGAACGTAGGCAACCAGAAATGGTCCGGTCGAAATCACAAACAAATCTCAAAAAAAAAAAAAAAATCCGGTCTCATCGAGGATCGTCCCTATACACTTTCCGCCCTTTCGAGCTTGATTCTCGATATCAGTTGGTTTTGTCCTTGTGATTAATCAAAATATTTGTTCATATCAGATTTAGGGATTGAATAACCCGAACATTAACAAAGGGTTTTAAGCAGCTTTGTGATCATCACAGATAAGACAAGTTTTCAAGTGTCTCGACAAGTCTTCTCTTTCTACATCATAGGGAAATAGAGCCAAACACTGTCTTTCTGTCAGCAGGGGCTTCCATACACTTTTCCACACCTTGTGATGCTTATACTCTCTCAAAAGAGTCAAACCTAAAGCGAGTGTGTATACACAAAATCGGGATTCATTCCCACTTTTCGAAAGATGTGCCCCTGCACGTAAACGTTTCTGAGTCTTGTCCAGTGACTGGTTGACTAAGATTTGAAAAGATAGGTGCCCCCTCGGTCACATGATGACCACATGCGCAATAAGGCGCTCACGAATTTCTTCACGCTGGGGCTTGCTAAGCGGTTCTCCCAGATTCTCCTGTATCAACTCTTCAAGTTGGGGCTTCTATAGTCATCTTTGGGTCCACATTGGGTTCTTCACTACGAGATAGACTCGCCAAGTCGCTTCTTCAAAATCTGGACTTTGCCTACTCAGGATCCGGGGGCTTTGTCAAGATGGTCTTTTGGACCCGAATTTTATCAAGAAAGAATTTCAGCTTCAGAACTTGGTACACGGCAGCTTCCCGTAGCATCGGAATTCAAGATCAGGGTTTCTCCTGGCATTAGCAATTCCATCAAATCATTCTCCGAACAAGGTTTCGGCCAAAGTCACAGCTCACCCAAATAAAAGAAGCGTCGCTCATATCGACGTGCCCCAGAGCCTGTCAGCATCAGCTTCAGATGATCAAGAATGAGAGGGAAAATTTCAACCAAAACCCGGGATCCGAATCCAATCTCATCAAAATTGAGGTCCATGTGATACTGTCAACAAAACCTCATCAACAACCGCTGTTTAAATCGCGATCGAGGGCTCTCACCTCCCCCACTTGCTCAAAGCTTTGTCCCAAACAGTCTCCAAACACATACATCCCGACGCATCCCCTTTCATCACCATGCATCCCCGCCAAAAAATCTCCCAAGGGCTCATGTAGCATGCACAAAATTTGAATCAATAGGAAAAATACTAAGTGATTGAAGATCATAAATCATAATTTCCCTGCCAAAAGCTTAGGCTAAGTACATCTTCGAAAGCAAGTAAATGCATCATCTCGCGAACATATGCAGTGATACTGTCATAATCATTCTAATTCTATGCATGCATCTGTCATCATGAATGTCATATATGCATCTTCCTCTTCACTAACGAATGCAGGAATTCAAACGTGAAATCAAATCCCCCTTTTTTTCGGCAAGGATGATCTTCACCAAAGACGACCTCCAATGTCCACAAATGGATGAAGACAGCCTCCAGCATCTACAGTTTGGCAAAGACAAGCTCCGACATCTGCAACTTGCTAAAGACGACCTCCAATGTCCACAAATGGATGAAAACAGCCCCCAGTGAAGACCACCTCCAATGTCTACCGTTCGGTCAAGGACGCCAAGTTCTCAAAATACAAATCGGTCAGGGATGCCAAATTCTCAAATACAGTTCGGTCAGGAACGCCAAGTTCTCAAATACAATACGGTCAGAGACGCCAAGCTCTCAAATGCAAATCGGTCAGGGACGCCAAGTTCTCAAAATACAAATCGGTCAGGGACGCCAAGTTCTCAAGTACAGCTCGGTCAGAGACGCCAAGTTCTCAAATACAGTTCGGTCAGAGACGTCAAGTTCTCAAATACAGTTCGGCCAGAGACGCCAAGTTCTCAAATACAGTACGGTCAGGAACGCCAAGTTCTCAAATACAATACGGTCAGAGACGCCAAGCTCTCAAATGCAAATCGGTCAGGGATGCCAAGTTCTCAAAATACAAATCGGTCAGGGACGCCAAGTTCTCAAGTACAGCTCGGTCAGAGACGCCAAGTTCTCAAATACAGTTCGGTCAGAGACGCCAAGTTCTCAAATACAGTTCGGTCAGAGACGCCAAGTTCTCAAATACAGTACGGTCAGGAACGCCAAGTTCTCAAATACAGTACGGACAGGGACGCCAAGTTCTCAAATGTAATACGGTCAGAGATGCCAAGTTCTCAAATACAAATCCGTCAGAGACGCCAAGTTCTCAAATATAATACGGTCAGGGACGCCAAGTTCTCAAAATGCAAATCGGTCAGGGACGCCAAGTTCTCAAATGAAAATCGGTCAGAGACACCAAGTTCTCAAAAGCAAGAAGTCCCAATGTGAAGACAAGCTCAACAACTTCTACAAGGTTGACGATCACCAGCAAGATGCAGACTCAACCAAACTCCCCCCCCTTCAGGTCAAAATGCCTCCAAAGACAGCAAATCGTCAGCGGAAACCGCAACCCAACAACTCTTCATCAACATCAGCCGTAGCCTCAGTCCTTCCGGCAGCTACAGGTAAGCACAGCACAGGTATGAAAGCATATCTTGGTCAACTACTTTTCTAAAAAGAACATCATCATCAAATCTTAGGGCGACTTCCCAAAAAACAGTCAAACCTCGGGTGACTCCCAAATACCGTCAAACCATCAAAGACCATCCCCAGCAGTTGAACTACGTCTAGGCTTGATTCCCACTCGGGATACGTAGGTAGCCTACCATAGGTCCAGCCGCTTGACCAACACGGTCACCCTTTTTCCCCGATAATCATCATAAACTCTAATCTTCCCCTGCGAGAATACCCTCAAACAGTCTCCCTCAACCCCGACTTAGGATCATACTCCTGAACTAAGTCCCCATTTAGATTCATACTCCTGAACAAAACCTTGACTTAGAATCATACTCCTGAACTAGGTCCCCATTTAGGTTCATACTCCTGAACAAAACCTCGATTTAGAATCATACTCCTGAACTAAGTCCCCATTTAGGTTCATATTCCTGAACTAAAATCCACCAAAGGACCATCCATCCCAAACCGTCAAAGGGAAATCATTTCAAATCAAGGTTCGAGGCACCTAAGACGCCATCTCCAAGGTTCGAGGCACCTAAGACGCCATCATCAAGGTTCAAGGCACCTAAGACTCCATCATTAAGGTTTGAGGCACCTAAAACGCTATCACACACAACACTAGGAAAAGCGATAAAACGCAATCATCCCCTAATTCGACAAACCAAAACCATAGGGCGACTTCCCCAAAATAGTCAGATCATAGGGTGACTTCCCAAAAATAGTCAGATCTTAGGGTGACTTCCCAAAAATAGTCAGATCTTAGGGCGACTTCCCCAAAACAGTCAAAACCTTAGGGTGACTTCCCAAAACAGTCGACATTACGGGCGACTTCCCAAAAATAGTCAAACCACAGGGCGACTTCCCAAAAAACAGTCAGATTACAGGGCGACTTCCCAAAAATAGTCAAACCATAGGGTGACTTCCCAAAAATAGTCAGATCTTAGGGTGACTTCCCAAAAATAGTCAGATCTTAGGGCGACTTCCCCAAAACAGTCAAAACCTTAGGGTGACTTCCCAAAAATAGTCAAACCACAGGGCGACTTCCCAAAAATAGTCAAACCACAGGGCGACTTCCCAAAAATAGTCAAACCATAGGGCGACTTCCCAAAAATAGTCAAACCATAGGGCGACTTCCCAAAAATAGTCAAGCCATAGGGTGACTTCCCAAAAATAGTCAGATCATAGGGTGACTTCCCAAAAATAGTCAGATCATAGGGCGACTTCCCAAAAATAGTCAGATCTTAGGGCGACTTCCCCAAAAATAGTCAAATCTTAGGGTCAAAGACCCGAACTACGACTGGCTTGATTCCTCTTAAGGATACGTAGGTAGCCTATCATTAGGTTCAGCCATCCGACCGAAAATGGTCATTCCTATCCCCAGCAGAGCGGATAGCCACCGTGCACCAAGATGGTCATCTCTTACCCCAAGAGTTTCTTTCAAAGAAACGCGTAACTCATCAAGGTTCGAGGCACCTAAAACGCCATCATCCCAGGGTCAAAGACTCGAACTACGGCCGGCTTGATTCCCACTAGGGATACGTAGGTAGCCTATCGCTAGGTTCAGCCACTCGATCACCTGATCATCCCGTCAAAAATGGAGCCTTACTCTTATCGACGACCCCGCTTCCTTCGAAAGCACCGTCGCCGAGGGGCTACTGTAAGTGCTCCAATTTGAGCCGTTAGTATTTTCGTTAGAAAATTAACGAAAGTTTTAATATTTCTAACAAACCCTAACCTTTCTAACAAAGCAAGGGTAAAGTGGGCATTGCCATTTAAAGTTAAACCAAGAAAAGAATCTCAAAAAGCAAAAGAAATTGGAAAAATCCGAATTAGGCAAGTTGAAAAACAAACTGCTGTAATTTTTTGAATAATATTCCTCCTGTCCAAAAGCCAGCACTGCAGCAGATGAACAGTGCACGCTGACGATACCCTCCGCGCGGATAGGATTGCCTCTTACAGGGGACTATAAATTAAACCCTCCTCTCTCAGTTTACACAACACATTTTACACACAGAAGCTGCATTTTGGCGAAAATTAGAGAGAAAACAGTGGGAATCCTTAGATTGCCACCATTTTCTCTTGAACCTTTCCCAATTTCACTTCAACCATTCTCATATCACTCTTAAACACACCAAGCTCAAGCTTAAAACACTACTCAAGAGGAAGATTAGGGAGAAAACATAGAGGACTTAAGTGTTATCTACTTGTTTTCTCTTTGATCAACTCTATCATCAAACCCTAAACACATTCAAGCCTTGAATCCACCCAAACACAACTCCAAAACACCAAATCTTGATACTCCTCAAGTCAAACACCAAATCTTGATACTCCTCAAGTCAAATTCCAAGCCTAGGAAGATAGAGTGTCACCATTGGTAAAGCCCTCCTTCTCTAAACCCTAAAATTCCCTTTTAATCTCTTGTTCATCTTGTTCTTCTTATTTTGATTTGCTTTATGTCTAATTTAACTTAAGTTTTGATCCAAGATGGTCATCTTGAAGTTCATCTTCATGAATGACCATCTCAAATGGTCCACATTTTAAATCTCTAGTTGATTTGTCTCTTTAATTTCATTTCTACAAAATATCCCCTTTCCCTTTGCAAAGGATATGTTTAAACCCCATAAATTCCCCAAGGATGACTTGAATATGATAACCACTTAACAAAAAGTAGTGGTATCAAGTCTGGGGATGAAAATGGGGTGAACATAGATGCAAGTCCCCCAAAAATCACATTTTCCCTCAAGAACATCTTGCTGTCCAGTAGCATTGTTCTGAGACCTCAGTCCATTTTCCTATTTTTTAGACCCAGTAAAACTTGGAATTGGGTGTTGACTACAAAATACTTTTTGTAGCCAACATCCAGAGATTTCGAGAAATATTTTTATTTTATTTTTTGAGTGAGTAAAAATCCTTTTTTCAATTTTTATTTTAGAGGCCAGTTCATCAGCTTCTGGAAATCCAGATTTCACATCTGAGATTTCCAGAAGGTTTTGACCCCTCAAATTACTTCAAAAATGGAAAGTTCCTTTGCAGAAACCCTATTTAGGGTGTTTTAAGCAACTTTAATTCTCTGACTTTCCCCAGATTCTGAGGTTTTGAAGCCTTTAAGTCCATTTCAAAGTCAAGGGTCAACTGCCTTCTTTCATTCTGGCAGAATTGCTTTTCAAATCCAAAAATCTTTTGAGTGCCAAGACTCAATCCAAAAATCATACCAAAAATCTTGGGGATTGTTCAAAGTCTTATAAAGAGTTCCCCATTTTTTTTTCTCAGTTTCAACTCATTTTGGTCAAAACACACACACACACACAACAAAGGATTTCAAATGTTTGGAAGACTCGTTTTACGAGGCGCGCCGGGTGCACACTAACGTCCTTCCCGGCGCGTAACGTGACCTCCGAACCTAAATTTCTGATCTCGGGCATTTTTCAAAGTTTTGGCCCTCAAAATAAAAATGGCGTGGCGACTCCGTTTGATTTTCACAAAAAAAAATCGGGTACATCACAGCCATAGGTGATCTGTTTCCTCAGCGGGCAGCCCCCACTCCGGTATCTGCAGAGCCCTCATCTGACCCTATCACAGACCTTCTTGCGACCAGCCTTCCTTCACCTACCCCAACTTCAGAAGCGGGCACAGGGGGTGCGGCCACAGATATGGTCACCGAAGACCCCAAGGACCAAGCTCCTTTAGTTTAGGATTTTTACTTTTTCTTTTTGTTGTAATAGATTTGATAGGATCCTGTAAATTATTTTTATCAATGAATTGAAGCATTTTTCGTAACTATTCTCTTAATTGCTTGTCTTGTAGGCTGTTTTGAGTGTTTGCAATTTTTGAGTACCTTGATACTTGCATTCTTGCTCTTACTTTTTCCAGCGTTTTTTGACTAACAATTAAATTTTATACTCTCCTTCTGCGGTCAAAATCTTAATAGGCCCTTTGCTCGCATTTTTTGAGTTTTCCTAACTCTTTATTCAAAACCCCTTGGATTTTTCGTGAGAGTCAGTCCTATTTCTCTGTGATCGCGTTTGTTTAGCCTTGTGGCAAACTTTGGGGCCTTGACCCCGATTTATCTATTTGGCTCTGTTAAACTCTTTTGATCACTCCCATCCATTTACACTTATTCCCAGCCTTTCGAGCTGTGGTGTAAGTCAAAAGCAGCCAAGGCAAGCTACTTTCATAGGGCATGTAGAATGTGGCCGTGAGGCTATGTCTACTTAACAGTAGGTAGGAGCATATTTAGCATAGAGGCCCTTTAACCCACTGGCATCTGTATCCCCTTATTGGAGGTTCACGCTTTTTGACCCTTTATTCAAAACCCCTTGGAGTTTTTGTGAGGGTCTTGTGGCGATCATGTAAGCGGGCTTATATGTAGGCCTTTGTTACATACATGCATGCGAGTAACGGCCCTAACGAGGTCCTTCGCGCAATTAGTGGGTCCGGACTTCAGTCTTTGTCCCCACTAGAGTCCGTAGGTACGGGCATCATGGCCTTTGTACCCACGTTCATCTATATCCACTTTTTCTTGGTGGTGTCACGTGGGCAGGACGGAGTATCCTCCTCATGATCGAGTACGGGCTTAATGGCCTTTGTACCCATATAGGCTTGCGAATCTTAATGGATCTTTGCGCATCAGTAGGTAGGAGCTCATATGTTAGCTCTTGAACCTACTGGCATCCGCTTGCGGGCATCCACTCTAGCTTTTGAGGCTGGTGGGAATAACATTACAATAGTTTTGCACAAAAATTTGATGGCAACTTCATACTAATATGTAGGGGTCTGTACTCCCTCAAAAAATTACAACGATTTCAAAAGAAGTACTTTCTAAGATGATCACTATTCCAAGTGTGCTTGAGGTCCTTTCCTTCCTTTGTTCGCAATATGTAGGTGCCCTCCTTGACTATTTTGGTGGCCTCATATGGACCCTCCCATTTCGGGGAGAGCTTATTGAAACCGGGCTGGGTCCCTTGGACCTCCACATTTCTGAGTACCCAATCTCCAACTGAAAAACTCCTCCTATTTACTCTTTTGTCGTGGTGCTTCTTCGCCTTCTGCTTGTAGTTCACCATTTTTTCATTTGCCCACATTCTCTTTCCTTCGAGATCGTCCAGGTCACACCTTCTGTTTGCCTCGTTTTGAGACTCATCGAAGTATGTGACTCTGTACGAGGGTAGGGCTACCTCAACTGGAGCCATTGCCTCTGACCCATACATGAGCGTGAAAAGAGTTTCTCCTATAGAATTTCTTATTGTGGTGCGGACAACCCATAATGCGGTCTGGAGTTCGTCCAACCATCGTCCTCCTCGTCCCTCCAAGTTTTTCTTTAGGGCGGTCAGGACTAGCTTGTTCGCGGCCTCAGCCTGGCCGTTTCCCTGTGGATAAGCGACTGCGGACTGACGGTGTTGCACCTTCATTCTCACACATTCAGCGGTGAATTTTGCGGAGAATTGGGTGCCATTGTCTGAAATTATTGCTCGCGGAACCCCAAATCGGCAATAGATGTGATCGTGGACAAAGTTGATGGTATTCTCCTCGGAGATAGTGGCTAAGCTCTTGGCTTCTGTCCATTTGGTAAAATAATCCATAGCCACAACGGCATACTTAATGCTTCCTCGAGCAGTTGGGAATGGTCCAATGAGATCAATCCCCCACGTATCAAACGGCCACGATGGTACAACCAAAGTTTGCTCTGTTGATGGTAGTCTAGGGATGTCCGCAAATCTCTGTCACTTATCACACTTTCTCACATATTCCTGCGCATCCCTTCTCATTGTGGGCCAAAAGAATCCCTGAAATTTGATCTTGTCTGAGAGGGTGCGAGCACCAGGATGTCCACCACAAACTCCCTCATGAACTTCATAAAGTAAGTTGGTGACCATGTGAGTTTTGACACATCTTAGCAAAGGCTTGGTGAATGATCGTCGAAAAAGTACCCCATCAAGGACGAGGTATTTCGCGGACACCGTTTTAATGATTCTAGCCCTTGCTGGGTCCTCGGAGAGGGTCTGCTTCTCGATTTAATCCTTGATTTCATGTACCCAATCCCTTACTTGATCCTCAATATTGTTTATCTGAACCCGATCTATAGCAGGTCTCTTCGTGAATTCAATCTGGCAATCCGTCTCTAAGTCAACAATCTCTTGATCGGTTATTCTGGAGAGGAGGTCTGCTTCCACATTATCCTCTCTCATGACTTGGTTCAGCTCATAGTAGGTGAAATTTTTGATGAGGGTTTTTGCAAGACCGCAGTACTGAGTTAGCACTGGATTGATAGTATCATACTCCCCCCCTAATTTGATTAACTATGAGCTGAGAGTCACTGTTGATCTCTATATTCTGAACTAACAAGTCTTTTGCCAATTCCATGCCCGCTATAATCGCCTCACACTCAGCCTGATTGTTTGATGCCTCGAACTTGAATCTCAAGGCCCTTTTGAACTTCTCCCCGCAGGGTGCGATCAGGAGTATGCCCGCTCCACTAATTAACTTGCTCGCAGAGCCGTCCACGAATAGAGTCCACACTTCTTCTGGACGCTCCTTTGGCTGTATAATTTCAGTGCTCGAGCTATCTGGGGCTTCCTCTGATTCTGCCCGCTTTCTTTTTCCAAGGTCGCTGTCCGCCAGTTTAAATGATGATTCTACCACAAAATCTACTAAGGCCTGCGCTTTGATTGTCTTTCTCGGGGAGTAGGTGATCTGGAACTCAGTGAGCTCGATAGACCAAGCTAGCATTCTCCCCGAGGACTCTGGTTTATGTAAAACCTTTCTAAGCGGGGCCTCAGTGAGTACAGTTATAGGATGTGCAGAAAAGTAAGCTCTTAATTTTCGAGCAGATACAAGCAAGGCGTAGGCTAACTTCTCTATATTAAGATAACGCCCTTCTACGGCGGACAGTGCCTTAGATACATAATAAACTGGTTTTTGGGAGTTATTCTCCCCCCTTACAAGAACGGCGACTCTTGCCCGGATCGATGCTTGCTAAAAACAGAAAAAGCTCTTCCCCAAGCACCGGGCTGCTGAGAAGAGGTGGCTGCTCGAGGTATGTCTTGACTTCTTCAAAATCTTGATGGCACTCATTGCTCCATGCAAATTCATCAGGCTTCTTCCCCCCTTTTAGAGTTTTGATGAAGGGGAGGCATCTCTCTGCTGACCGCGAGATGAAGCGGCCAAGTGCGGTGATGCGACCATTGAGTTTCTGTACATCCTTCACACAAGCAGGAGGTTTCATGTCCAACAACGCTTGGATTTTTTCGGGATTAGCCTCTATTCCTCGCTGGTTGACCATGAATCCAAGGAACTTACCCGCTTTTACCCCAAAGGCACATTTTAGGGGATTTAGTTTCATGTTGTTGCGGCGCAAGTTTTTGAAGGTTTCCTCCACGTCGAGCTCGTGGGAGTTTTCCTTTGTATTTATAACCATGTCATCAATGTAGGCCTCAAGTTTTCTGCCTAGTTGGTTTTTGAAGACCGGACTGACCATTCGCTGATAGGTGGCTCCTGCGTTTTTCAGCCCGAAGGGCATCATGGTGTAATAGTAGGTCTTGCCCGCAGCGATGAAAGCTACGGAGCGGAGATCTTCAGGAGCCATCTGGATCTGATGGTAGCCGGAGTTTTTCAAAAAAAAAAAGGAAAAGCTTTTGAGGGTCAAGCTTCCGTCTCAACATTTGAAAATCCTTTGCTTTGTGTGTGTTGATTTTTGCACAGTTTTCGTGTTTGTTTTTGGCCGCCTCGAAAAAGTCAAAATTTTGACTGTCGGAATAATGTCCCTAACTGTCGAAATTTTTGTGTTTATGTGCTTATGTGTGCATTTACTTTCAAAAAAAAAATTCAAAAAAAAAAATTTCAAAAAAAAAGAGTTTCAAAAAAAAAAGAAAATTTTCAAAAAAAAAATCATGCATCATGCTTTTTTAAGACACATAAAAAATTTCTATTTTTCTCAGAAAAAGAAGATAGACTGCTTGCACACTACGCGCACGTGACCTTACACTGCACACTACGTCCCTAACCTGGGGAAATCCTTGTCGCGGTCCGTTTGGTCTTATTACGCCTCTCGGATGAGCACAGGACTACCCAAACATCCCATGGAGCCTCGTGTCGACCATGCACTCGTCCGTGACACACTTTGTCCGAGACCCGGTTGATTTTTAGTTTGGTCTGTGTCATGCCCTGTCAGTGTATAGACCTTTCCTTTCAAGCCATTTTCGGCATACCGACTCAATATCTTTCGGGTCCCTAATCAGTCGGAGTCATGCCGGCTTTCCGCCGCTGACTTTGACCAAGATATTGACCGGCGCCTTGACTTTGGCTCTGACTGGCACAAATTATACACTGACTCCCAGCATTGACACTGAGTCATCAAGGATTAATGACTATTTCATGCCTAATTACGGCTTAACTGACGACAAGTCAAGATTAATCGTGGACATTTATCAGTCCAAATCATGCCGACTTTTTGTTGAGCTCTCGGACATGATCTTGACTTTGACGTCAGCTTTGTCTGTAATTTACATCGAATGCTCGTTAAGACTCGATTACCCGCCAGACTTTTAGGATCGTTTTTCTTTCGGTCGGTGGGACCCGCTTGCCCTATAGGACCCTCGCCCGGGGCTGTCCACCTGGGAGGTCGAAATACGGGTGGAATACGGGGGGCTTATAGACGTAGTGACGGGGCCCAGTGATCCAGGAATCAGAGTAGTTTGCAAAAAAAAAAGAGCAATCTTTTCCAACCGATTAGGTTAATAAAACGTGTTTTAAGTAAACATGAACAAATAATTGCATGTTGCACGAGCCTTGAGCCCAAACACCTACCCACCTTCAATTCCCGCCATCTGAACCCTCGTGTCTTTCCCATGACTCCGCACAAAGCTTGGTTTCGGGCACCGGGTCACCGTTTGATCAGTTGGGAAGAGTCAAGCGCATCGTCGGCTTCGTCGTTTGTTTTAACTCCGGGTTTCAGAATGTCTGCATCACTGGTAACGATGGGGACAACGTCACTCCGCCTCCAGGGACTCCTCGGGCAGAACGGCAATGGAATCGGTTAGCGAACGGATGAGAGTGCGACGGGAAGCTACTGTTGAATAGCCTTATCGAGGCTATTAAGAGCCATGGTCTGGCCGCCGGTCTCAACCCGGATGGCACCTTCACCGTGGAAGAAGAGGAAGACCTCAACCCCAGCTCTTGAGTCGGCCCAGAGCTACTCAGGGATGCCACCAGGCATCCCACGGTACTACCACCAGAATCCATGCTTCTCGGCCTCTGGGTCAGCCCGGCTCCCCAAATGCGAGACCACTGGATCCCTGCGGCCCGACGAGGCGAGCCAATTCCCAGTCCCTCAATGGGGACAAAATCGATCTGGAATATCTTCTCATGCTTGGGCTACCCCGGAATGCCACAAGAATGGGGATCCCACCTCGGTTCGGGACCAATCAATCCGGACCTTCACCGCAACAGTTTGGGATACCACCCCAGTTTGGTTCGGGGCAACAATCAGGAGTCCCACCTCAGAATGGTACTAGCTCAGCTGCTCCTCACACAGCTCTCACAAATCCATTTCTCACTCAGACTTCTATGGGTTATCAAGCCTCCATCCCGGTGTCATCCGAATCACCAGGACCGCAGTATCCCCCTGGTTACACACCTTCGCCACAGGCAGCCATGCAATTCAACAATCCCGGGACGGCGGCCCACACTCAAGCCTACTTATGGGCCTCACTCCGGAAATCCGAGCTATCCAGGCTACCTCAGGTCTGCCTCTGCCTTCCTCTTGCCAATGGAAAGCCAACATCAAGCCGCTGGGTTTTATCCTTTTGCCCAAGCTCCTACCTACACTCCCCAGGGTAATTTGGGCTAAGGACAGGTTTTCACCTATGCCCAGGAATATGGTATCCCTTCCACCAGTGCGCCGCCAGTAGTAACTCCTCTCTTCAGCTCAGTCACTGGTTTGAACGCTATGGCTCCACCTTTGGATCCCCAATTGGCTTGGTTTATGGAGCAACACAAGGAAATGAAAGCACAGATTGCTGAATTGACCGCCAAAAAGAACACTTGCTCTTCGGCCTACAGATCCCGACTCGATTGTCCCCCTGCCTCACAAGTATGTGATGCCCACTCTGGAATTGTTTGACGGGAGTGCATGCCCTAAAACTCACTTGGACACCTATACTTTGGCAATGAAGGCTAAGGGATGCACAAACCAGCAGTTGGCCGATTACTTTAGTCTCTCTTTGAAGTCGGGGGCTTTGAAATGGTTTTCCGGTGCGGCTGAAGCTAGGGCTACTTGGGAGCAGTTACCGGTACTTTCACGAGATAAGTACAAAGCCAACTTGGAATGGGAGACAAACAGAGTTGACCTGCAAACAACGATGCGGCGCCTAATGAGAATATTGGGGATTTTTATAAGAGGTGGAACTTAAAGCTCGGTGAAATGGCCATTCCTCCCTCTGACGAGGAGCAGTTAGACATCTTTCGGTCATGCTTGAAGCCGCATTTGAGAGCTTCCCTCGGCCACTTCCCCTACGGCGACTTGCGTGCAATGGTTAATTCCGGGGCTAAGTTTGAAAAGGCTTACAATCAGCCAGCCGACCGCCGCACCCGCCTACGAGATATCGGGCTCCTCCCTCCAACACTACTCTCGCTTT
Organism: Adenophora triphylla var. japonica; assembly: GCA_022495995.1. Taxonomy (NCBI): domain Eukaryota; kingdom Viridiplantae; phylum Streptophyta; class Magnoliopsida; order Asterales; family Campanulaceae; genus Adenophora; species Adenophora triphylla. Next base: position 225,909 of record JAFEMH010003691.1, read on the forward strand.
CGCTAAAGGCGAAGAGGCGATCGGCTACGCGGACGGGGGCTGTAACAATGCCACTTCCTTTGTTCCCAAGAAGCTGATGCATCCGGATCCCGGCTCAAGACTCGAGAAACCTTGGGATGCCTTTAAGTGATATCTTTAGAGGATTGGTAAAAGAAGGTTTGCTCAGGCCTTTGGATAATTATCGGCCAAGAAACCCCAACGCTCCTTTGGATACCTCCAAGCATTGTGCCTTTCATCGCACCATGGGCACTGACGGATAATTGCGTCCCTGAAGAAGGCAATCCAAAATTTGATTGAGCAAGGGAGGTTAGAGATGCCCGAAGGGCCTAATACCATCAATAACCCGCTCCCTAACAACATGAGTGTCAACATGGTCGAGTTTGGTGATCCAAGACTTGTGGGCATAATGGAATTTGACTCGCCCCTTTGTGAGGTCGGTGAATCGGCCATCGCGGGCGATGAAAGTGGTTGGATTAAGAAAGAGATTGCCAAGGAAATCTGATGGAAAGGTCTCGCAATAGCTCCCGTCTCCGGCGTCGAAGAATAGATGCATGGTTCAACAAAGAAAGAGCGGCTAGATTGGGGGCTACCTATCTTTAAAATAGTCTTTTGAGTCAACCTTCGTAGGTTCTAGTACTTTTCTTTCACCTAAGTCCTTCTGGACATTTGTCGTTGTAGTCCATTTTGGACATAGTGGTTAAATGCCTAACTTTTAATATAAGTCTTTTTCTCTTCTTGCTAGACTCGAGACATCACTTGCGCACCCACGTTACACTTAATTGAAATGGTTTTATCCAAAATGATCACTTGTCTTTGCTCAACCACTAATTCTTCGAAAATGATTAATATTTAAACTAATCGGAGTGAGAAAACCAATTGATATCCTTCTCAAATGGGGGCTTACCAACTCCCCATCTTGCATCTCATATGCTCACATCCCTTTCATCATCATCATCTCGTTGCTCGATGAATTTGCATGGATCTTTTCTCATATAAAGTTTAAGCAAGCAATGAAGACTTAAATCTCGTTTAGATCATCCAGTGGGGATTGCGGTTGAAACCTTTCACCCATAGGAAAGCCATTACCTCACCCTCACTAAACACTACCCTTTCATTTCAAGATCGGCGTGTTTTGAAACCCGGTTTAGCCATCATTTTTGCTCCATACTGAGAGAAAGTCCAAGCGAGCCCAAGAGTTTAGCTTCGAGAGTCGGCGATGCGCAAAATATCTCAAGCCACGAAGGAAGGACAAAGATAATCTTCAACTCCTCAGGAGGCTTTCCAAGTTAAAAAAAAAAAAAAAAAAAAAAAAAAAAAAACAAAACAAAAAACAAAAAAAAAACAAAAAAAAAACAAAAAACAAAAAAGAAAAAAGAAGAAGAAGAACTGTCGGTCCTCAAAAGTCCCCGACTTCTCAATGATCAAAAAGGAGCCCGAATTCTCGCAAGATCGCAAAAGTTGTCGATAGCTTGGACTTCCTCTCACCATTACCTTAAATCAATCCCAAGCCATCCTCTCTATTTTAGAGGATACTCCCATTACCCTCGCCTTTGGCCAAAGTCAAAATTTGACCTCTCATTCTTAGAGGCAATCAATCTTCCCCGCCATAGATTTCCCAAACACGTCCCTACAAGCCAACCTCTCATCTTTAGAGGTTCGGTCGGCAAAGGCCCGGCCCGACCTCTCATCTTAAGAGGTCAAAATTTCCCAAAATCACCCGATGGCCGATCGAAGCCCTAAACCCAACTACGGTCCCTATCGGATAGCGGTTTCATTCTAATATCCTCGATGTCAGGATCAAATTAATGCTTCATTGCTTGCTTAAAATTGGAATCTAATCCATCTTGGTCCAAAATTACCAATCAAAGATTGTGCAAGTTCAACCCTTCCCTTCATGTGAGCATATTTCATTTCTCCTCACAAACACTTGCCGTGGATGTCCCACTGGGCTTCGCATCCGTGTCTTTCATGGACACTCTAAGGGGATATGTTATTCAATCCTCAAAATCCCCAAAGGTCCTCGGACCCTCGAATTTCAAAATTCGTTCTCTTTTCATTCGGGATAGACCCGAACTACGGCGACCCGAGCTCTTCATAATGGAGGGAACGTAGGCAACCGTAAATTGGTCCTGGTCGAAATCACAAACAAATTTCAAAAAAAAATCCGGTCTCATCAAGGATCGTCCCTATATACTTTCCGCCCTTCCGAGCTTGATTCCCGATATCGGTTAGTCTTCTCCTTGTGATTAATCAAAATATTTGTTCATATCGAATTAGGAGTTGAATAACCCGAACATTAACAAAGGGTTTTAAGCGACCTTGTGATCATCATGAATAAGACAAGTTTTCAAGTGTCTCGACAAGTCTTCTCTTTCTACATCATAGGAAAATAGAGCCAAACATTGTCTTTACGTCTCATAGGGCCTCCATACACTTTTCCACACCTTGTGATGCTTATACTCTCTCAAAAGAGTCAAACCAAAAGCGAGAGTGTCATACACGAATTCGGGAAACATTCCCACCTTTCAAAAGATATGCCCCCGCACGTAAACATTTCCGAGTCTTGTCCGATGGAATCGGTTGACTAAGGTCTCGAAAGATGGGTCCCCCTCGGTCACATGATAACTCCGTCGGCAATAAGACTCAAGCTCTGAATTTCTTCATGCTTTGGGGCTTGCTAAGCGGTTCTCCAGTTCTCTATAGTAGCTCTTCAAGTGGGGCTTATATAGTCATCTTTGGGACCACATTGGTTTCTTCACTACGAGATAGACTCGCCAAGTCGCTTCTTCAAAATCCGGACTTTGCCTACTCGGGATCCGGGGCTTTGTCAAGATGGTCTTTCGGACCCGAATTTTATCAAGCTGCAAGAAAGAATTTCGGCTTCGTAACGTGGTACACGGCGGCTTCCCGTAACATCGGAATTCAAGATCGGGGTTTTTCCCGCATTAGCAATTTCATCAAATCATTCTCCGAGCAAAGTTTCGCCTAAAGTCACAAATTCTCACCCAAATGAAAGAGATTTCACTCATATCAACGCGCCTAGAGCACCGGCACAAGACGCCTTCAAATAACCAAGATTGAGATGGAAATTGTCAACCCAGACCCGGGGTCCGAATCCAATCTCGTTGAGGTCCATGTGATACTATTAACAAAACCTCATCAACAACCGCTGTTTAAATCGCGATCAAGGGTTCTCATCCCCCACTTGATCAAAATCTGTTCCAAGCAGTCTCCATACCCATGCATCCCCACTAAAAATTTCCCAAGGGCTCATGTAGCATGCACAAAACTTGAGTCAATAGGAATAATCCTAAATCATCGAAGATCATAAATCATAATTTTCCTGCCAGAAGCTTAGGCTAAGAGCATCTTCGAAAGCAAATAAACGCATCATCTCATAATCATTTTTGGTTCTATGCATGCATCCGCCATCATGAATGCCATATATGCATCTTCCTCTTCACTAACAAATGCAGGAATTCAAACGTAATCCCCCTTTTCGGCAAGGATGATCTTCACCAAAGACGACCTCAAATGGATGAAAACAGTCCCCAACATCCACAAACATATGAAGACCGCCTCCAGTGTCTACAAATCGGTCAGGGACGCCAAGCTCTCCAATACAATTCGGTCAGGGACGCCAAGTTCTCCAATACAATTCGGTCAGGGACGCCAAGTTCTCCAATACAATTCGGTCAGAGACGCCAAGTTCTCCAATACAATCCGGTCAGACGCCAAGCTCTCCAATACAATTCGGTCGGGGACGCCAAGTTCTCCCAATACAATTCGGTCAGGACGCCAAGTTCTCCCAATACAAATTCGGTCGGAGACGCCAAGTTCTCCAATACAATCCGGTCGAGACGCCAAGCTCTCCAATACAATCAGTCGAGGACGCCAAGCTCTCCAATGCAATTCGGTCGAGACGCCAAGTTCTCCAATACAATCCGGCCGTAGACGCCAAGATCTCCAATACAATCCGGCCGAGACGCCGAAGCTCTCCCAATACAAGACGGTGGCTGAGACGCCAAGTTCTCAAAATGCAAATCGGTCAAAGATACCAAGGTCTCAATACATGACGGTCGGAGACGCCAAGTTCTCAAAATGCAAATCGGTCAAAGATACCAAGGTCTCAATACGGTACGGTCGGAGACGCATCAAGTTCTCAAAATGCAAATCGGTCAAAGATACCAAGGTCTCAAATACAGTACGGTCAGAGACGCCAAGTTCTCCAATACAAATCGGTCAGGGACGCCAAGTTCTCAAATACAATGCGATTAGAGACACCAAGTTCTCAAAAGCAAGAAGTCCCAATGTGAAGACAAGCTCAAAAACCTCTACAAGTTTGACGATCACCAGCAAGATGCAGACTCAACCAAATTCCTCCTTCAGTCAAAATGCCTCCAAACACAAAGAAATCGTCACGAAACCGTCCCACGAACGGCAACCCAACAACTCTTCATCAACATCATCCGTAGCCTCAGTCCTTTCGGCAGCTACAGGTAAGCACAGCACAGGTATGAAAGCATATCTTAGTCAACTACTTTTCTAAAAGAACATCATCATCAAATCTTAGGGCGACTTCCCCAAGATAGTCAGATCATAGGGTGACCTCCCAAAAATAGTCAAACCATAGGGCGACTTCCCAAAAGTAGTCGAGATCGCACAGGCGACTTCCCAAAATAGTCAGATCGTAGGCGACTTCCCAAAATAGTCAAACCGTAGGCGACTTCCCAAAAATAGTCAAACCGTAGGGCGACTTCCCAAAAATAGTTAAACCATGTGGCGACTTCCTAAAATAGTCAATCTCGGGTGACTCCCAAATACAAATCAATCTACTAGGACGACTTCCCTAAAATAGTCAATCCTGGGTGACCCCTGATCGCCAATCCTTGGGTGACAAACCATGTAGCCTACCATAGGTCCATCCAATTGACCGACATTGATCACCTTTCTTCCCGATGGTTCTCGTAAGCCCGAGTCTTCCCCAGCAAGAACACCTTCAAATAGCCTCCATCAGGTACGAAACCTCAGCTCAGGTTCATACTCCTGAACCAAGTCCCGACTTAGGATCATACTCCTGAACTAAGTCTCTATTTAGGTTCATACTCCTGAACAAGACCTCAACTTAGGTTCATACTCCTGAACTAAGTTCCCATTTAGGTTCATACTCCTGAACCGAACCTCGACTTAGGTTCATACTCCTGAACTCAGTTCCCAGTTAGGTTCATACCCCCTCAAAAGAAATTCCCGGCAGTTAAACGTAAGACCGACTTCCCCGAGAAAGTTAACGGAATCCTGTTTCTTTCATCAAAATCGTTCCCGGCAGTAAAACGTAAGACCGAGTGCCCCGAGAAAGATAACGAGATCCCGTATCTTTCATCAAAATCTCCCCCGGCAGTCAAACGTAAGACCGAGTGCCCCGAGAAAGATAACGGATCCCGTATCTTTCATCAAAATCTTCCGGCGGATAAAGAAACGTAAGACCGAGTGCCCCGAGAAAGATAACGAGATCCCGCGTATCTTTCATCAAAATCATCCCCTAAAACGTAAGACCGAGTGCCGAGAAAGATAACGAGATCCCGTATCTTTCATCAAAATCTTCCCTAGCCAAACGTAAGACCGAGTGCTCCCGAGAAAGATAACGGATCCAGTATCTTTCATCAAAATCTTCCCGGCGGTAAAAAACGTAAGACCGAAAGTGCCCCAAGAAAGATAACGGATCCCGTATCTTTCATCAAAATCTTCCGGCGGTCAAGCCAAACGTAAGACCGATCTTCCTCGAGAAAGATAACGGATCCCGTATCTTTCATCAAAATCTTCCCTAAGCAAGAAACGTAAGACCGAGTGCCCCGAGAAAGATAACGAGATCTCGTATTTTTCATCAAAATCTTTCCCGGCAGTCAAACGTAAGACCGATCTCCTCGAGAAAGATAACGGATCCCGTATCTTTCATCAAAATCTTCCCCGGCAGTCAAACGTAAGACCGAGTGCCCCGAGAAAGATAACGAGATCCCGTATCTTTCATCAAAATTACCCCGGCCAGTCAAACGTAAGACCGAGTGCCCGAGAAAGATAACGAGATCCCGTATCTTTCCTCAAAATTATCCCCTACGTCAAACGTAAGACCGAGTGACCTGAGAAAGATAACGAGATCCCGTATCTTTCATCAAAATCTTCCCTAAGAAGTCGAAACGTAAGACCGAGTGCCCCGAGAAAGATAACGAGATCCCCGTATCTTCATCAAAATTACCCCGTGATCAAACGTAAGACCGAGTGCCACGAGAAAGATAACGAGATCCCGTATCTTTCATCAAAATTACCCCTGCACAAACGTAAGACCGAGTGCCCTGAGAAAGATAACGAGATCCCGTATCTTTCATCAAAATCAAACGGCAGTCAAACGTAAGACCGAGTGCCCCGAGAAAGATAACGAAATCTCGTATCTTTCATCAAAATCACCCCCGGCAGTCAAACGTAAGACCGATTTCCCAGACGAATACGTCTGATTTTCCTCAAAGAAAGGCTATCAAAATCCCCAAAGAAATTTAACTAATCCCAAAAGTCAACTAATCTCGAGTAGTATTCGAACTACGAGGCTTGATTCCCACTAGGGATACGTAGGTAGCCTATCATTAGGTCCACCACTCGACCAAAGACGGTCATCCTTCTCAGCGGACATAAGACCGAAGTCCATCTATCCCGAATCATCAAGGTTCGAGGCACCTAAAATGCCATCTCCAAGGTTCGAGGCACCTAAAACGCCATCTCCAAGGTTCGAGGCACCTAAAACTCCATCTCCAGGGTTCGAGGCACCTAAGACGCCATCACACACAACACCAGGAAAGCGATAAATCGCAATTATTCCCAGCAGAGCGGATATACAATTTCAGTCATCAGACCGAAAATGGTCACTCCTATCCCCAGCAGAGCGGATAGCCCTCGACCAAATCGATCATCTCTTATCCCCAAAGCAGAGCGGATAGCCATCAGTACCGAAAATGGTCATTCATATCCCCAGAGCGGATATACAATTTCGGCCATCGACCAAAAATGGTCACTCCTATCCCCGGCGGGATAGCCCTCCGATCAAAATGATCATCTCTTATCCCTAGCGAGTTTCTCTCCAAAGAACCAACCGCGTAACTCGCTCATCAGGTTCGAGGCACCTAAAACGCCATCACCCCAGGGTCAAAGACCCGAACTACGACTGGCTTGATTCCTCTTAAGGATACGTAGGTAGCCTATCATTAGGTTCACCCGTCCGACCGAAGATGGTCATCTCCTATCCCCCTAAGCAGAAGTTTCTCTCCAAAGAACCGACCGCAGAACTCGCTCATCGTGCCCGAGGCACCTAAAACGCCATCATCCCTGTGGTCAAAGACCCGAACTACGGCCGGCTTGATTCCCACTGGATACGTAGGTACCCTATTAAATAGGTTCAGCCACTCGATCACTTGATCATCCTGTCAAATTTGGAGCCTTACTCTTATTGACGACCCCGCTTCCTTCGAAAGCACCGTCGCCGAGGGGCTACTGTAAGTGCTCCAATTTGAATTGGTAGTTTTTTCGTTAGAAAGTTAACGAAAGTTTTAACATTTCTAACATTCCTAACAAACCCTAACCTTTCTAACAAAGTGAGGGTAAAGTGGACATTGCCACTTAAGGTTAAGCCTAGAAAAGAATCTCAAAAAAGCTAAAAAACCAAAGATAGAAACTGCTGGAACAAAAACTGGCTGATTAAGTTGAATTTTGAAAAGATTTTTCTTCCCGTCCAAAGCCCGGAGCCGTAATTAATGAACAAAGGCACGCCGACGATACCCTCCGCGCGGACATGATTGAGGATTTCAGAGGGCTATAAATTGAACCCTCCTCTCTCGGTTTACACAACACATTTTGATCACAAAGAACGGTTCAGGCGAAATATAGAGAGAAAACAGTGGGAATCTCTAGATTGCCACCATTTTCTCTTGAATCTTTCCCAATCTCACTCCAAACACAAATCCAAACACCAAACCTTGATACTCCTCAAGCCAAACACCAAATCTTGATACTCCTCAAGTCAAATTCCAAGCCTAGGAAGATAGGGTGTCACCATTGGTAAAGCCCTCCTTCTCAAAACCCTAAAATTCTCTTTTGATTTCTTGATCATCTTGTTCTTCTTACTTTGACTTATTTTATGTCTAGTTTAACTTGAGTTTTGACCTAAGATGGTCATCTTGAAGTTCATCTTCATGAATGACCATCTCAAGTGGTCCACATTTTAGATCTTTAGTCAATTCTTTCTCTTTGGTTTCATCTTTACAAAACCCCCTTTCCCTTTGCAAAGGACATGTTTAAACCCCATAAATTCCCCAAGGATGACTTGAATATGATAACCACTTAATAAAAAGTAGTGGTATCAAGTCTAGGGATGAAAATGGGGTGAACATAGATGCAAATCCCCCAAAAATCACATTTTCCCTCAAGAACATCTTGCTGTCCAGTAGCATTGTTCTGAGACCTCAGTCCATTTTCCTATTTTTTGGACCCAGTAAAACTTGGAATTGGATGTTGACTACAAAACACTTTTTGTAGCCAACATCCGGAGCTTTCCAGACATAATTTTATTTTATTTTTTGAGTAAGTAAAACTCCTTGTTTCAATTTTTCTTTTAGAGGCCAGTTCATCAGCTTCTGGAAATACAGATTTCACATCTGAGATTTCCAGAAGGTTTTGACCTCTCAAATTACTTCCAAAATGGAAAGTTCCTTTGCAGAAACCCTATTTAGGGTGTTTTAAGAAACTTTCATTCTCGGACTTTCCCCAGATTCTGAGGTTTTGAAGCCTTTAAGTCCATTTCAAAGTCAAGGGTCAACTGCCTTCTTTCATTCTGGCAGAATTGCTTTTCAAATCCAAAAATCTTTTGAGTGCCAAGACTCGACCCAAAAATCATACCAAAAATCTTGGGGATTGTTCAAAGTCTTATAAAGAGTTCCCTATTTTTGTTTTTCTCAGTTTCAACTCGTTTTGGTCTAAACACACACACACACACACACACACACACACAACAAAGGATTTCAAATGTTTGGAAGACTCGTTTTGCGAGGCGCGTCGGATGCACACTAACGTACTTCCCGACGCGTAACATGACCTCCGAACCCAAATCTCTGATCTCGGGCTTTTTTCAAAGTTTTGGCCCTTAAAACAAAAATGGCGTGGCGACTCCGTTTTGATTTTCACAAAAAAAATCGGGTACATCACACCACCATGAATGTTATTTTGGTCGTCTTCTGCATGGGCTTTTCCCCAACAGTCACTTCAAACACAATCGTCCCCTTTACATCCACGGCATGGTTTGTGAACCCCTCAAGCATGCCCGCATAAGGAGTTAGATTAGCTTCGGCCATTCTCATACTCACCAAGGTATGATAGTAGAGTATGTCCCTGGCCGCGCCTGTATCAACCAGAACTCGGTGTATGTTGGCCCGATTGATTTTCATATGAATAGTCAGGGGCTGAGTAGAGTGAAATAGGGAGGAGGCAAGTTCACTCTTTTTGAACCCTATTTCTTGCTCTTCCTCCGGAGCCATTGAGGGGATTGAGAAAACTTTCTCCAACGTTCGAATCTGAAGGGAGAGCTGTTTGTTGGAGAGAGGCTCCTCGCCGATGAAATTAATGTCATAATCCCCCAAATCATCATCATAATGGTCTCTTTCATTCCTCTCCGGGCCACGCGTGCCTCGTGCCCGCTGCTGATTATTATTATTGGGGGCATTGTTGTTTCCTTTAACCCACTTTGTCAGCTCCCCGTCATTGATTTTTTACTGGATTATTCGCTTCAGTTGGAAGCAGTCCTCAGTTCCGTGCCCGTGGTCGTTATGATATTCACAGAACTTAGCCCTACTCCTCTCATTTGGTTTTTGGAGCATTGGGGGAGGAGGAGGAAAGTCTGATGCTCTCATGATTACCACTCTTGGCTCGGTGAGCTCAGTATAAACTGTTTCATCTATTGTCTTTCGGAGTTTATCCGACCCGCGGCCTCTATTTTTGCCCTGATTGTTTGTGCGGGCAGGCTCTGGGGTGGTTTCCTGAACTTGGCTTATTCTCTCTTTTGCTGAAGCTCGGGGAGCGGGCACACTGGGCTCCTCAGCGGATGCAATGGCGGAAGCCCTTTCATACATCTCTTCCACCGTTTTAGGCCGGCTGGAGGCAAAATTCATCTTGAGGAAGGAGGAACTTAGGCCGCCCTCGAAACAGAGTCTTTGTCTCCTTCCTCCAGGTCCACAATCTCCTCGCTCACCTTCCTGAATCGAGATATGTAATCCTTTGTAGGCTCGTTTGGGGCCTGCTTGACACGGACAAGATCTGTCTTTGGTCTAGCGGGCACCCCTGCCCCAGCAAAGGCATTAAGGAAGATGCTTCTAAACTGACTGAATGATTGGATGGTCCGGGGCTTGAGGGCTAACATCCAAGATAAGGCCTTGCCCGTGAAAGTTGCAGCCAATGCCTTGCACATCACGGACTCATCCGAGGAGAATAAAGCCATTTGTCCCTCGAATCGTCCCATATGGCTTTTGGCATTTTTGGAGCCATCATAAGTGTCCATCTGGGGAGGCTTGCCTTTCTGAATAGGTGCCTGGGCGATCTTATCATTGAAAGCATCCATGGTGCGGCCACACCTCTGGGCGGCCTTTTGGTGGGTCTCCCACATCTCGTTCATAAATTTGATAAATTTCGGGCTCTGATTATCAACCTTTTGCTTTTTAGCTCGTGGAGTCACGGCCTTCTCCTTGGCCAGAGCCAAGGGTCTGGCTTTGGACTTCGCACGTAGATTTGATTGGGCCTCTTCTCCAACCTCCTCGCTGTCCTCTACGTGCACCACACTGCGTCTGGCCGACTGTCCGCGATCAAGGGTTGGTTCAACCCGGTTTGCCCCCTAGCTTGACTAGCAAGCGATTTAGGGGGAGCTCGTTGGGAGAACCTTTGTGACCCTTGGGGGAACTGGAGCCCTCCGTTGGCCTCTATTTCGAACATCTCCATTTGAGCATCAGCGACGGCCATGGCCTCAGCGATCAGCTTGGATTTGGAGGCCATAATTTCATGCCTTCTCAGGATTTGGTCCGGGGAGAGTGGAGTAGTTAAGGCGGTGTTTTTTATAGGAGCTTGGGGAGTTTTTGGGCTGTTCTTTAGGAGGGCTTGGGCTTTCTCAGCACGTATCTCGTCGGTTAGCTTGTGTAAAGCTCTCTGACCAGGGGAGAGGCTGTGTGACGGCTAAGAACGTGCCCCCATTCTGTTAAAAACAGAGGTTGTGGCCTTACCCTTGTTGACATTAGAAGGTGAGGCCTGGTTATCTTCCTCAATGGTCAAGTGGCCAGCATTTTGTAAAGTTTTAGACATGCTTCAAAAAGAAGAAAATGACTGAAAAGAAGTGTCTTTTGACAGTCAGCTGTTTAGGACACAAAGTGTGCCTCAAAACAAAGATTTTTGAACGGGAAAACAAATGAAAGTCGTTTTTCCCGGCAATGGAACCACTGATGACGCCAAGCTTTTCAGGGTCAAGAGCGGTTTAAGGATATCTGGCTTGATATATTTGGTGGTTTATTGTACCTAGAACACAACACAAACAAGCACCGTTAAGGTCAAAGTTGGATGTTACTCCAACTCAGGTCCTCGGGTGTGAGAGTAAGAATACTGAGATATATAAGACGTTTGAATGTCTTGGAGTGTGTTTATGTGTTTAGGGTTTAGAGTAATATGACTTACTCAATATATTTGGAATTTACCTTGCCCAAGTGGACAAATGTCTTCTATTTATAGGCAATGGAGAGGTGCTTGTTGATGTAAGCAATGAGATCAGCCCTAGGGGGCACTTTGGTATTTGACCATCTACACGTGTCCGCAGCTAATTGGCCCTGTCAGTGAGGAAACATTGACTGCAGAAGGGGCATGGCTGAAAGGGACATGAGCCGTGTATATGGCTTGGCGCATTAAATGAAATAGTAGGCGTCTGACTGAGCCGCATTAAATGCGTGATGGGGAAGCCGGCAATTTGCATGTCAGAGCCAGTAAGCTAACGTGCTCAGTAAGGCTTGACATTAACCGGGAGGCATGAGAGATAACCGGGAGGCAGGTATGAGCCCGCGGTCAACATCTTGAGCGCGGTCAAAGGTATTTGACACGGGCACGGATGGAGCGGTCATACCTCCTGCGGGCACAGATCTAGCGGTCATACATCCTGCGGGCACCGATCTAGCGGTCAGGATCCCTCCGGTCTTGGATTAGGAGGATCTGGAGAAGAGCGCGGTCTTGACCTCAAGGGTCTATCTGTCCGCGGTCTTGACTCCAACGATCTTGAAAATGCCACATTACAGGTTCCTTGGACCAGACCAAGCGTGAGCCCGGTCCAGCAGGTTCGGGCTCATCATTTTCCTTATCAATTACCATTTTCAAATTTATAATCTTGATGTTCTATAGTGAGATTATTAGCATTTCCGCTATTAAAATATTTAAAGTTAATTTTATTAAACATCTTTCGAAATAAAATATAGACCTTCGTCTAAAAATCGTTTATTGCAGCAAGTGGTTTTCATTTATCTACCATAATATTGTATCCCTAATCTAAATGTATATTCAAATTTCATTTAAAAGAGACATTCCGAAAATTCTTACTTTTTGTACAATTAAATGGCAAAAATACATAAATAATCTTATTTTTCAATTAATGTTCAAAAGTGAAAAAATATTGATAAAAGAAAATTTAGGGACGGTTGTTTTTTCTTCCATAAAATGACATTAATTTTTTAGATAATTTTTTCTTTTAAAAATAAACATTTATTTAGGGATAGAGTGATCATATAATAATTAATCATTCAATAGTTATGAGTAAGTCATTAGATCTGTGATATGATCACGAAAGAAAGATAAACAACGGTCGAATCACTAGTTACATCATTCATAGGTTTTCATTTGGGCCTCTATTTGATGAGAATTATTTCCTCCGTAACTCCGTTACATATAAAATTTTACAAATAAGTTTTGCATGAAAATTAAAAAAATGTCTAAGTGGTGTAATTGTTATAATTATAAAAAGTAAGGTAAAAAAGAAATCATATATATTATAAATGATGAGCCCGGATCTACTGGACCGGGCCCGCGCTCGGTCTAGTCCAAGGAACCAGTGACGTGGCAGTTCCTAGACCGCTGGAGGGAAGACCGCGGACAAATAGGCCCTTGTGGTCAAGACCGTGTCCCTCCTCGCATCGTCCCCATCGAGCACCATTGGGACCCTGCTCGCTGGATCCGTGCCCGCATGAAGTCATGCCCGCATCAACCGTGCTCGCGTCTTATATCTTTGACCGCGGGCACAACGTTGACCGCGGGCACATGCTGCTTCCCGGTTAATGTCAAGCCTTACTAAGCAAGTTAACTTACTGGCTCTGACAGACCACTTGCCGGCTCCCCCATCACGCATTCAATGCGGCTCAGTCCGGCGCCTACTATTCCATTTAATGCAATAAGCCGGCTACACGGCTCATGTCCCTTTCAGCCATGTCCCTTGGATACCAATGTTCCCTCCCCGACAGACCAATTAGCCGCGGACACGTGTAGCTGGTCAAAATACCAAAGTGCCCCCTAGGGCTGATCTCATTGCTTACCTCAACAAGCACCATGACATTGCCTATAAATAGAAGGCCTTTACCCTCGGGGCAAGGTAAGTTCCATATACAATTGAGTAAGCTCTTTACTCTCTAAACCTAAACACACACACTCCAAAGGTATTCAAAGCCTTATTACTCAAGATTCTTACTCACACCCGAGGGCCCGAGTTGGAGTAACATCCAACTTTGACCTTAACGGTGCTTGTTTGTGTTGTGATCTAGGTACATAAAACCACCAAATATATCCTAGCCAGATATCCTTTGAACCGCTCCCGACCCCAAAAGCCGTGGGCGTCATCGGTGGTTCCATTGCCGGAATCCGACTTTCTTTCGTTTTCTCGTTAAAAATCTTTTGTTTTCAAGGCACCTCACGTGTCCTAAACAAATTCAAGGCCGAAAGACTCTTCTTTTTACATCACTAAGTTTTTCCCGTTGAAAACTTTTATTTTCGTACACACCTTGTAGTCTAAACAACCGATCGCCAAAAGACACTTCTTTTCGCTATTTTCGTCTTTCTCGAGACATGTCTCAAATCCCGAAAAATGCCGGTCATTTGACCCTAGAGGAGGAGAACCAAGCCGAACCCTCCAACATCAATAGGGAAAGGCAAACCAACTCGTTTTCAATGTAATGGGGCCCATTCTCGCCCTCAAAAATCCCCACCTCAACGAGTTCTACACCGGTTAACCGAGGAAGCCCGTCCGAGAAAGCCCAAGCCCTACTAAACACTAGCCCAAACTCCCCAAGCTCACATGAAAAACACCAATCTAACCACCCCACTTTCCCCGCAGCAAATCCCGAGAAGGAAGGAAATCCTAGCCTCCAAGTCCAAATCGGTCGCGGAGGCCACGGCCATCAAAGACGCGGAGATGGAAATGTTTGAAATAGAGGCCAATGGAGGGCTACAGCTCCCTCAAGGGTCACAAAGGTTCTCCCAACGAGCTCCCGCTAACTCGCTTGCTAGTCAAGCCGTGGGGCAAACCTGGTCGACCCACCTCGAGCGCGGACACCGGCAAAACGGAGCGTGGTGCATGTAGAGGATAGCGAGGAAGTGGGGGAAGAGGCACGGTCTCAAACCGCCGTGCGAGGTCCAAAGCCGACCCTCGCTCCGGCCAAGGAGAAGGCCGTGGCTCCACGAGCTAAAAAGCGAAGGTTGATGATCGAACCCCGAGTTTGTGGAATTTATGTAAGATGTGGGAAACCCATCGGAAGGTCGCTTGAAGTGTGGCCGCACCATGGACGCCTTCGCGATAAAATTGCGCTGCACCGATCCAAAAGCGGCAAACCCCCTGCATGGATACCTATGACGGATCCAAAAATGCCAAGAGTCATATGGGAAGATTTGAGGGCCGATGGCTTTATTCTCCGCGGATGAGCCGGTGATGTGCAAAGCTTGGGTCGCGACCTTCACCGGCAAGGCCCTATCTTGGATGCTAGCCCTCAAGCCCCTGTATCCAAATATTCTCGGTTCGTAGTCCTCTTCCTCAATGCCTTTGCTGGAGCAGTGTGCCCGCTAGACCAAAGACAGATCTTGTCCAGGTGTCAAGCGGTGCACCAAACGAGCCTACAAAAGATTATATATCCCGGTTCAGAAGGTGAGCGAGGAGATTGTGGACACAGACGAGGGAGATATCGACTATGTTTTGAGGGCGGCCTCGCCCCTCCTTCCTCAAATGAATTTTGCCTCCAAAGAAACCTAAATCGCGGAGGAAATGTATGAAAGGGCCTCGGCCATTGCCTCCGCCTCGAAGAGCCCAGCTGGCCCGCTTCCCGAGCTTCTGCGAAAGAAAGTGATAAGCCAAGTCCAGAGACCACCCTGCAGCCCGCTTCATACCAATAATCGTGGCAAAACAGTAGGCCGGGGATCGAAAGGCTCAAAAAGGCCGTGGCCGAAAGAGTTTACACAGAGCTCACCGACCCAAGG
This sequence comes from Adenophora triphylla var. japonica, assembly GCA_022495995.1. NCBI lineage: Eukaryota > Viridiplantae > Streptophyta > Magnoliopsida > Asterales > Campanulaceae > Adenophora > Adenophora triphylla. Next base: position 241,470 of record JAFEMH010003691.1, read on the forward strand.
GTGGTGATCATGAGAGCCTCAGACTTTCCTGCTTCCTCCCCGTGCTTCTCGAAAGCCAAATGAGAGGAGTAGACTTAAATTTCGTGAGTTTCACAACGACCACTGCACGGAACCGAGGATTGTTTCCAACCGGCGAGTAATCCAACAGAAAATCAATAACGGGGGAGCTAACCAAGTGGGTTAAGGGAAACAATATCGCCCCCAATAACAATGATCGCTAGCGGGCACGACACACGCGGGGACCGGACGAAAATGAAAGAGATAATAATGATGACGATTTTGGGGACTATGACATTAACTTCATGGGGAGGAACCTCCCTCTAAGAGGGCGCTATCCCTCCAAATTCGGACATTAGAAAGGTTTTCTCCATCCCCGCCCGGCCCCGGAGGAAGAGTGCAGGAAATTGGGTTCAAAAGGAGTGAACTTGCTCTCCACCCTTTTTCATTCCACACTGCCCACTCACCCTCGTAATGAGAATCAACCCGCAAACATAGGTCGTGTGTTGGTAGATACCGGAGCCGCTATTTCGCGACATACTCTATTACCATACTTTGATTGGAATGAGAATGACAGGCACATCTCACCCATATGCGGGCATGCTCGAAGGCTTCACAAACCACGCCTGTGGGTGGTAAAGGGGACGATTGTGTTTGACGTAGCTATTGGGGAAAAACCCATGCGTAAGACGGCCAAGATAACTTTCATGGTGGTCGATCTTCCTTCCCAATACAATGCCATTCTCGGCGTAATCTGCCAGCCGAATTGGGAATAGTTGCGTCCGTCCCCACCAAAGGGTGAAATTTAACACCCCGGCGGAGTTGCTACCATCAAGAACCAGCCCGGGAGATTCCTCCGAGCACCGGAGGAAAAAAGGAAAGAACAGAAGGCCGGACATCCCGCCCGGGAGTAAAGAGGGCGAGGACAAAATGATAGAAGGAAAGAGGGCGAGGACAAGTCAAAAAGTGGAAAGTTTGCACTCCCGCCGCCACCCGTACCGATTGGCATGCTTTCTTTCCATTCCACGAAGGTGGAGCTCAAGATGAGCGTAAAATCGAAACAGCTTGGTCGCCCTGCTGAGGGAGGTTATATTGATCGAGGAGTAGAGGGGAAATTGACCGTGATATCATATATTCACGGCAACACCGACCGAAGCTCAGGTCAACCCCCAACTATTGTCATTGACTCTCGCACAATCGTGAAATCGCGACCTTCAACCTAACGACGAGCTCGAGGAGGTGGTAATCAATCCCCACTTCCCGAGCAAACAAGCTTAAGGTCAATGAAATTCGCGACGAGGAAAGAAGGATACTTATTGAGTTTCTTAGAGCAAATTGCGATGTGTTCGCTTGAGGGTGGAAGATATGCAAGGCATCGCGAGGACGTGATCCTCCATAAAATCAACGATGACCCCTCCTTCAAAAACATTCACCAAATCCAGATATTTCTCCCTGAGAAAGAAATTGCCATCAAGGAAGAGGTGGAAAAGTTGTTAAAAGCGGGGATAATAAAGGAGATCTCCTACCCCAAATGGCCGGCCAATGTGGTCATGGTTAAGAAATCCAATGGCAAATGGAGGATGTGCGTTGATTTCACCGATCTCAACAAGGCATGCCCCAAAGATTGCTTCCCTCTTCCTCGCATAGACAGATTGGTGGATTCTATAGCCTGGACACGTAGTTCTAAGCTTCATTGATGCCTACCTCCGCTACCACCAGATCCGATGGCTCCCGAAGATGTCCGCTCTCGTAGCCTTCATTGCCGCGGCAAGACATACCGCTACACTATGATGCCCTTTGGGCTAAAAAATGCAGAGCCACATATCGCCGCATGGTCAATCTCGGTCTTTAAAAACCAACTAGGCGTAAAACTGAGGCCTACATTGACGATACGGTCATAAAAATCTAAGGAAAACTCCCACGAGCTCGATGTGGAGGAAACCTTCAAAAACTTGCGCCATAACAAGATGAAGCCTAAACCCCTTAAGTGCGCTGGGTCAAGGCGGGCAAGTTCCTCGGATTCATGGTCAACCAAAGAGGGATAGAGGCTAATCCAGAGAAAATCCAGCCCTATTAGACATGAAACCTCCCGCCCGCGTGAAGGATGTACAAAAACTCAATCTGGTCGCATCACCGCACTTCGGTCGCTTTATCTCGCTGGCCAGCGTAGAGATGCCTCCCCTTCTTCAAAACTCTCAAAGGGGGAAGAGAGCCGATGAATTTACATGGAGCACCGAGTGCCATCAGCTGAGGAAGTCAAGACATACCTCTGGGCACCACCTCTACTCAAGAAAGTGCACTCGAGAAGAGCTCTTTCGTATTTAGTCACATCGATCCGGGCAAGAGCAAATGTTCTTGTAAGGGAGGAGAATAACTCCCAAAAACCGCTTTATTATGTAAGTAAGGCACCGTCCGCCGTAGAAGGGCGTTATCTTAATATAGAAAAGTTAGCTTACGCCTTGCTTGTATCTCGCTCGAAAATTAAGAGCCTACTTTTCGCACATCCTATAACCGTACTAATCCGAGGCCCCGCTTAGAAAGGTTTTACATAAACCAGAGTCCTCTGGGAGAATGCTAGCTTGGTCTATAGAGCTCACCGAGTTCCGCATCACCTACTCCCCGAGAAAGACAATCAAAGCGCAGCCTTAGTTGATTTTGTAGTAGAATCATCATTCAAATTGGCGGACGACCTCGGAAAAAGAAAGCGAGCAGTAATCGAAGATAACCCAAAAAGCCCGAGCACGTAAATTGTTCAACCAAGGGAGCGTCCGTAAGAGGCGTGGACTTTATATGTGGACGGCTCCGCGAGCAAGTTAATCGCTGGAGCGGGCATACTTCTGATTGCACTCGCGGGGAGAAATTCATGAGGGCCTCGAGATTCAAGTTCGAGGCATCAAACAATCAGTCAATATGAAGCGATTATAGCTGCATGGAATTGGCAAGAGACTTGGGAGTTCGTAATATTGAGACTCAATAGTGACTCTCACCATAGTTAATCAAATTAGGGGGAGTATGATACTATCAACCCAAGACTAACTCAAGATCGTGACCTTGCAAAAACCCTCATCAAAAATTTCACTCTACTATGAGCCGAACCAAGTCATGAGAGAGGACAATGTGGAAGCCGACCTCCTCTCAAGAATAACCGAGCAAGAAATTGGTGAGTTGGAGACAAATTGCTAGATTGAATTCACTGAGAGACTCGCTATAGATCGAATACAGATAAACAATATTGAGGATCAAGTAAGGGACTCGGTGGATGAAATGAAGGATTACATCGAGAAGCAATCCCTCCCCGAGACCCAGAAAGGCTAGAGCCATCGAACGGTGTCCGCGAAATACCTCGTCCTCGATGGGGTGCTTTTTCGGCGATCATTCACCAAGCCTTTACTAAGATGTGTTAAAACTCACATGGTCACCAACTTACTCTATGAGGTTCATGAAGGAGTTTGTGGCGGACATCCAGTGTGCTCGCACCCTCTCGTACAAGATCAAATTCCAAGGATTCTTTCGCCCACAAATGAGAAGGGACGCGCAGGAGTATGTTAGAAAATGTGATAAGTGCCGTAGATTTGGCGACATCCCTAGACTACCATCAACAGCAGACTTTGGTAGTACCATCGTGGCCGTTTGATACGTGGGGGATAGATCTTATCGACCATTTCCAACCGCTAGAGGAAGCATCAAGTACGCCGTGCGCGGCCGTGGATTATTTTTACCAAGTGGACGGAAGCAAAGGGCTTGGCCACTATTTCCGAGGATAACACTATCGCCTTTGTCCACGACCACATCTATTGTCGATTTGGGGTTCCCGAGCAATAATTTCGTATAATGGCACCCAATTCTCCGCAAAATTCACCGCCGAATGTGCGAGAATGAAGGTGCAACACCGTAAGTCCGCAGCTGCCTATCCTCGTGAAATGGTCAAGCCGAGGCCGCGAACAAGCTAGTCCTAACCGCCTTAAAGAAAATTTGGAAGGGCGAGGAGGACGTTGGTCGGACGAGCTCTCCATCGCATTATGGGTTGTCCGCACCACAATAAGAAATTCAACAGAGAAACTCCCTTCTCGCTCACGTACGGGCCGAGGCAATGGCTCCAGCTTGGAGGTAGCCCTACCTCGTATGCAGTCACATACTTCGACGAGTCTCAAAACGAGGCAAAATGTAGGTGTGACCTCGACGATCTCGAAGGAAAGAGAATGCGGGCACATGAAAAAAATGGTGAACTACAAACGTAAAGCGAAGAAGCACCATGATAAAAGAGTAAATAAGAGGAGTTTTTCGCTTGAGACTCGGGTACTGTAGCGTAGAGGTCCAAGGGACCCAACCCGGTTTCAACAAGCCGTCCCCGAAATGGGAAGGTCCATATGAGGTCACAAAGATAGTCAAAGAGGGTACCTATATGTTGCGACCAAAAGAGGGAGAAGAACTTAAGCACGCCCGGAATAGCGACTCACCTTAAGAGATACTTCTTTAAAGTCTTTTGTAATTTTTTGGAAGGAGTATAGACTATATATATATAAGGGAGAGGTTATCATCATATTTTGATGCAAAAATCAATTCCCACCACCTCAAAAGCTAAGTGATGCTCCGCGCGCGGATGCCAAAGAAGTTCAAGAGCCAACATATGAGCTCCTACTTACCGATGCGCAAAGATCTAAGTATCCGCATGCCTATATGTACAAAGATCCATTACGATCCGTACTATGATCGCGGGAGGACTCTCTCCTCGCTCGCGTGACACCACCAAAAATAAGTGGATATAGATGAACGTAGGTACAAAGGCCACGATGCCCGTGCCTACGGACTCTAGTGGGACAATGACCAAGTCCGGACCCACTAATTGCGCGAAGGACCTCGTTAGGGCCGTTACCGCATGCCTCGTACGTGACAAAGGCCTACATATAAGCCCGTTCACTGATCGCCACGAGACCTCACGAAAACCCTAGGGAGTTTTGAATAAAGGGTCAAATAAGCGAGAACCTCCAATAAGGGGATACAGATGCCGTGGGTTAAAGGGCCTCTATGCTAAAATATGCTCCTACCTTTCGTAATGCTGACAATAGCCTCACGGCCACCTTCTCGCATGCCCTATGAAAGTATGCTTGCCTGCTACTGACTTACACCACAACCGCAAGGCCGGGAATAAGTGTAAATGGATGAGAGTGATCAAACTAGTTTAACAAAGCCAAACAGACAAACGAGGTTAAGGCCTCAAAGTTTGCCACAAGGCTAAACAAACGCGATCATAGAAGAATAAGGTCGGTTCTCACAAAAACCTAAGGGTTTTGAATAAAGAGTTAGGAAAACTCAAAAATGCGGGCAAAGGGCCTACTAGCCGCGCCCGCGTAAGGAGAGTATAAAGTTAATTGCAAGTCAAAAACGCTGGAAAAGTAATAGGCAAGAATGCAAGTATTAAGGTGCTCGAAAATTGCCAAACTACTCAAAATAGCCTACGAGATAAGCAATTAAGATAAAAGTAAAGGAGCCAAGTGGAGAAAATGCTTCTATTGATGATCGAGAAAGTATTTACAAATTCCTACACTATTACAAGGATCCTACAAGCTATTACAGTAAGGGAAAAAGTAAAAATCCTAAACTATAGGAGCTGGGTCTCTGGGCCGCATCCGCAGCCTCCCCGCCGCACCATCTCGTGCCCGCTTCGAAATTGGAGCCGGGGGAAGTGAAGACGGTCACTGTAATCTCTCGTTATAGGGTCGAGATGGGCTCAAGAGAGGCCGGAGCCGGAGCCGCCCGCGAAGGAAAGAGATCTCCTTATGGCAGCCCATTTGGAAGAACTCCGAGCCAAGGCATCCCCAACGATATAGTGGTTATCCCCGAATCGCAGCTCATCCAAATCGGCGATCGTGCTAAGAGCCGTCACTTCTGCCACACAGGAGGCAAAGAGGCCGCGGGGCGATGTTTCTCCAAACCCAAACTCTTGACCTCGTCCTCTGACAAGTGGAACTAATGCATGCCCGGCAAGCATTCATCATCCGTAGCAACAAGCGAGCCAATCACTTCGCCAACTCCGCCGCACGGTGAACTTGCTCTCATGGCCGCAAAATTCCTTATTTCAGGTGTCCTGGACTCCCAAATTTCATACTCTAGAGTTTCAGGTTTTCAAAGAACGAGCCGCTCCTGAAAGCTTGGGAGTTCTTTGTATTCCTCCACAAATCTCTTCCTTAAGGGGACATCAGTCGAGGTGGCGCGATCTTCCCTCCTCCGCCTCCATCCTTTGTAGGGGATGCAATCATCGGACAAATGCCTCGTCCACCTTCTTCCCCCAAAGCCTCCAGATCAGCCTGGGCAAAGATCCAAACTCGCCATGAGCTCTTTATTCCCCGGGCTCCCACTGCTTCTGTGCCCGCGGAGCCTCATCCCTCGCCGACTCCCTTTATCCTCTCAAGGTCCTTCTCGAGCCGGGTCACCCCTCTCCCGGAAACCCTTCAAACTCGTTCTCCTTCTCCGAGTAAAGGCCTCTTTCCTTGTCCTCCAGCCAGGAGTTCAAGGTTCCAATTTCTTGTTTCGAGCCTCCAGCCTCCCGAAGTTTGGCCGCCAAGAAGGAAGTTTTGTTCTCCACCTCGCCGTCGCCGCAGCGTCACGCCTTTCACGCAGCCTCGCAAAGACCTTATTACTCACCGCGGCGTAAAGGTCAAAAGGTCGTTATACAGCTGAAAAGCATGGCGAAGCCAAAAGATTAGATCAAGCGAAAGCATCTACCTCGGCCGAGCGAGGCCTATATCCCCACTGTAACTGCGTGCAGGCATTCTCCTCGACAACTACGCCTTTATGTAAGTCCCGGGAGAGTATAAAGTGCACGCCAAACCCGATCCCAACTGGAGGCATTTACAGAGTTCCGGTGCATAGATATTCACCCCTTGATGGGAGACACCTCGACAACCTCTCTTCCTAACCGCCGTAGTCTCCTCGCAGGAGTGGTCAAGGCGAGGCCACCGGATAAGCAAAATGGAAGCAGAGCTGTGCCCCCAACAAAGGGGAGAGTAGAAGCCGGGCCACAACAGTAAGGCGCCATAGTCCGAGGAGGAGCATCCCCGACCTTCGCAGCCTTCCGTTTCGTCCCCCCGTCCCAGCCTTCCTCCATCCCTCTCATTTCTCTTCCGAGAATCCGTTTGATGGCCGGAAGGAATGGCGCGCGTGTGGGGAGAGCGGGAGCCTCTGGGGCCGGGACGGATTTGAGGAGGACCCCGGGGGCGGAGGCATTCCCCGTAGTAGGGATAGTCTGGGAAGGCCTGGTGGATCCCCCCGTCTTTCTGGCCGACACAACGGCACCTGCCTTATCCTTGGTGGGGACTCCTCCCATCTCTATTTCGCCAGTCTTCGTGGGCCTTCCTTTGTCGGGTCTTCATGTTCTTGGCCTTCGCTTGAGCGGGAAGACTTAGAGGAGGAGCCATCAGAAATTGTATTCTTCTCCGGGATCTACTCGAGGGGAAAGAGAAAAGGTTAGAATAACACCCAAAAATCAAAGATAAAATAAATTGGCAAACAAGCTACATGAAAAAAAAAGTTAGCAGACCGATGCATCGATAAGTTCGGGAGGATCGCACCAAATGCCTCAAACATGTGTGTCTTACAATCCGCCTCAAATTGGGTAGTGCTCGTGCACCCTCCAATCGTGTGGTCACGAGGCAACGACTCTTATTGCTACTGGGGCATGCGCGGCGCCCTTCCCGCGAGGAGCCACCCCCGAGTAGATCAATAAGGGCTCATCCACTACAATTGTGCCTACATCATAAACGGGCTCCTCCCCGCTATCCAAGTAAAGGGCCGTATGCCTCTATGGCAAAGGCGCATAGCATCGCGCAGAGGAAGGGTCCGCCGGATATTTGCTAGCGGCCACCTTCATAGTGTGATCTGGCCGGGAAGGTTTGAAAAGGGCCATCCGAACTCGGGACTCAATGACCAAGATATCCTTCTCTGGTTCCATCGGGTCAAACTTGTTCGAAAGGGGGAGAGAAGGTCTTGGTAGAGAAATTCCTAGCTCTTCAAACCCAGAATACTCCTGATTGGATGGTTTTTTGGTAGTAGGCATAAAGCCCACTGTGGAGCCTGTGCGGGTTCATAGCCCAAGAATCTCGCAAACAAAATGGCGATGAAGAAACAATGGCCCCGACGGGCATACTGGGAGTCGTGTTCATGGGGGAGGCAGTCAGTTGAACTCCTGTGGGAATTCATAGCAAGAGAAAGGATCCAAGGGGGCAGCCCCTCAAAGCCATTCTCAAATTGAGCACCATAAAAACTCAAGGCCCTATTATCCTCGCGGACATCGCCATCGGTCTTCCCCGCTCAACTTATCCTTCCCCTTTATCGGAACGTGCCCTAAGGGGCGTGGGACACGATAGGCCTTGCGGTCAACATTGTACACTTCATAAATATCCTCCTCCCGCTTGAGGATAGCCACTTCCTTGGCTTTCTTTTATCGCGGCCATGGCCGTGGTTCGCCCCAAGAGCCGGCAAGCGTTTGCCTTTATCATGTGCTCTCACTAACCTCCTCCTGAGTCGTGGTCGAAAATAGGCATCTACAATATTTGTGGTCTCGTCAGCCTTCTGTAGAGGTCCCCGCAGCCTCTCCTAAGTTCGACTCTCGCGGTCATCCTCCCTTTGCCTCCGTGCTCGCCGAGCCAAAGAGACCTGGCAGTATCACTGGGCGGCGTAGGTCACTTCATCCTCATCCTCCCCGCCTACAAAAGCAGTCTCAAAAATCTGTGCAGGCTCCAGCCTCACTACTACTCGGGCTCAATGGGTTCGAAGCACCTGTGGGCCGCTGGGCACCACGTCTGGGAAATACACCCTCGTGCAAAAGTGACATCCAAGGGGTCATTCAGCGTCCGTGCATGGTGTCTGCCAAGCAAGAAGATTGCTGACGGGGGTCCATTAGCTCACACTCTCTCCTAGCTCACAAACTACTGGGACGCGAATCGCTCTCCTCACTAGTTCAACGGCGTTCGCAGCCGAGCCTCTTCTCGCGGGAAACCCGCACAAAACCCCCATCACAAAATTTCACTCAAATTTACCCGGTATCCCCAACACCAAAACATCACCGCTCCTTTACCCTTTTATCCTTGGCCTCTCCACAACCGGCGGGACAAAAGGCCCCCATTGGGATTTTTCGCAGTAAATACCGGAAGCACTCAAGTGGATAACCTAAGCCACCCATGGCACTACCTTTCCTAAATATCCCCCCGTCCGTTTACAAAACAAAGAAACAGATTCCTGAGTGCTCCCATCTCCTAACTCTATTGACTAAGGGTCCAAACTCGAGTGGTCATTTCGTTCAAAACCCGTGAAAAGGAAAAGAAAAATAGAGGGAGATGAAGAAGAAAAAGCACCCAACAATTACTTACGAGAGAAAAGATTGAGAGGTGGATTCGGAGAACGGCTTGCACAAGAATTCCGCAAAGAAGAAATTTCTCTCTCTAAAAGCTCTTTCAATGGTTCTGAAACGGTAAAAGTGTCTGGGGTTTAAGTGGTTTTGGTATTTATAAGGCCTACCTATACGGGTTAACCCTGTTAACCCGTATTAATTAGGCTCCACAAATCCAACCTCGGACCTCCCGAACCGTCTCCAACGTTTGAAAATTCGAAAAATTAAATACCTTTTGCATTTATTACTCCCCAGCGGCCGATGGGCCGACACGTACCTCGACGTACCACTAACCCGCGTCTTTCATCTCGCCAAGGGGCCCACCCGTTAACCGGGAGGCACGCCATGCAAGGGACCACGTGGTCACCACCGGTGCTCTCCCGAACGTTCCCTTTGGCCCATGGCGCCTAAGCAACAAACAAGGAAAACGCTAACACCGGGGTGCTCGCGCGAGGAGCAACCGAGTGCGGCACCGAAGCTTCTAAGAGCTCCTCACTCGCACTCATAAATAATCACACTTGGAGCTAGGGGCCA